>ML677340.1:3666763-3771500 GCA_007922305.1 Dermatemys mawii
AACTCTGCAATTAGCAGAGTCTGGGTGTCAAGCTCTTCCCATTGTCCCAGGTTTTGTTGGGGACGGAGTGGGGGTGGGGTCATAGTTCCTATTGGCCAAGAGAACTGGAAACAGGATCTCTTCTGATAAAAAGAAATAGGATTCCAAACATAGGAGCTGGTGCTTATACTCTGATTTGAATTCCTCCTCTCTGGGGTGATTCATTAGTTCTTAGATGAACGAAGCTTTGGTTCCTCTTACACTAGAAGAGGAAGAAAGGATGAATTGAGACATAGGACTGGGACTCAAGAGATCGGGGGGGGGGGGGGTTGGCTGTGCTGTGGACACCCTTCCTCTGCCCCCTCCCCCAAACGTGTCCTTGAGCAAATCTTTGTGCCAATGTTTTCCTCTCGGTTAAATGAGTGATAATACTTACTAGTACTCATTAGGGCATTGTGAGGCTAAATCATTTAATGCCAGGAAAGTGGTTTGAGATCCTTGTGCTGTGTAAGTGCAGCATATTATTATGATGTGACTAATCTAGCAAAACTCTGTTAGTTGTTGATTCTGATTTATATTTGGCAGATGGGATCAGTTTCAGGCCTGAAGGAAAAATTTCCACTGCTACTGGAAAGGAATAAATTACATCGTAGAATGTTCCTACCTCCCCACTGTCCTCGTTGTTCTGGTTTAATAGCATACTTGGCCACTACATAAACTAAACCATCTCTTCTAATATTGCTATTTCATCTGGGTTTCAGTCACAGTGAAACGCATTTCTAAGTGCTTATAGTACATCAGGCCTCCTGAGGATAACTTGCAGAAATGGTTGACTTCGAAGAACAGCCACATGTGTGATGCAATGTATTTGGTCTGTGAGCCATGTTCAATACCCGTATACAGGCTTGTGGTCTGCTAAAGGAACTGAAAGCAGGCTCCTGTCACTCCCCCCCCCCCCCACAAAATAAATATTAAAAAAATCAAATCAGCAAACTGGAGCCGCTGTTCATACAATTTTCAGTGTCCCTTAGTTACAGAAAACCTTGTTTATGTCATCACTCCTTGGCACTTAGCATTGCTGGTATAAATGTGTAGACACAAAGGAGACCTGCAACCCTTATTATAAGAGTAAAATAGCTGATTTAATGTGTGACTTATGTCTGATCTTCAGATTGGGTAAATGTATTTCTTTTAATAGTGTAGGTAATAAATTAGAAAATATTCTCTATTATTTAGTATAGTTAAAATGATACAATTACCAAATGCATATTTTTTTTATAGCGGGAGCTCATGGTCATGAAATCAGATGAGTATTTGTGGTTTTAAAAAAATTATATGGCATCTGTATATACACACACACATATATATATAACCTATTGTAATATGAGATTGTGTATGTTTGTGTATATATACACACCACTATCTCTTTCTCACTCTCAGTACACAGACTCCATAGAGGTATTATCATTTTGAAATGGTAGGAGATTTTCAGTTCCATGCACTTATAGCTTCACATTTTGGCTTTTTAGGGTGGAGATGAATTGTCTTTAATATTTTTCTGTATATTGTTGAATCCTCTGAGGCCTTATTACACGGTTCTCCGTTGAGGGGAACCCTATTCTCTGTTAGCACATATTTGACAGGCACATGGGGAGGAAGCAGCTTCCATTTAAATTTGTAACTATATAGTTATTTTTAATTCTTTGTTATAGAGAATTAGGCAGCTTGTTCATCTTCTCAGGAAAGTATGGCCTTGGGGTTCAGCAAATTAAGTGACGGAGTAGAAGATGCAGATTTTCTCCCAGGTGAAGCCTATTGCATTTGGACAGTTGGCCCTCACCCACAAAGGGGGTAAATCAAAGCCAATTGGACCCCATGAGAGTTTTTCCATTCACTGCAATGGACATTGCATCAGGTCAGGACCACAAAGCCAAACCAAGCAGGTGATAATGGAGCTTTGTAAGAATGGTGCTGCGCACTCTCTCTCTCTCACACACAGGTGCTTTCAGGTGCCTTATAACTATCATCCTATGTTACAGCTTCTTCTATAAACCTGCAAAACTTACCCCCCCTCCATCCTTTCTGATAGGACTGGGCAGGCAAGGCCCAGGAACTATGAGTGTTGTTTTTGTGATTTCTATCCCCTGCCTTCAAACTTTAAGTGCCCCCAGAAAGTTTCCATTTCCTAAGCCTCCATTAGTGTCTGCTACTAATAGCAGCCATTATCTTAGTTAGAATGAGTGTGTATTTGGGGTCAGTACCACTGTTCCCGCTAAGCTGTGCGCATGTCCGCGTGCACACACATCCTAAACCCCGCGCACATGGCAAAACACCGCGTGCACAAAAATTTGCACAGAAGAACAAACATTTGCATAGAAGAAGTGTTTTGTGCACACGGCCTGTCAAAAATTAGAGGGAACATTGGTTAGGACTAAGGAGTTCAATTGGCCCAGTAACTAACATCTGTGGAGGAAAGAGCTCCTTCTTTCCCCCTCCCTCCCTTGATTTTGACTTAGTTGGAGAATGTGTGTGTTTAATTCAAATGTCTTGTAAAGGTGCATTATGCCCTTGACCCTACACTGTTGAAGTTAACTGCACTTTTGTCATGGGCTTAATTGTGTATATAGTCTTTGCATGCTGAGATTCTCAGATAATGGCATGATTCCACAAGCTGGAGCTTTAAGTAAAAACACCACATGTTCTGAGACTCAGTGGAGTCACCTGAGTTGGCAACGCTGCTCTACACGTACATGGGAAGATACAGGTTGAAAGCCCTTTGGGCAGTTCCTACAACCTGCAGAAGAGGAAGTGGCAGCGAATCAGGCCCTAGGTAGACTATCACCCATTATATGCCCAACATTAGCCTGTAAGGAAGGATGGTCCAGGTGTGAGTGTGAGAGGCTGTGTGAGGCCGGTGTTCAATTTCTGCTCCACCACAGGCTTTCTGTATGACCTTGGGCAAGTCACTTAATCTCTCTGTGCCACAGTTCCCCATCTGTAGCGTGAGGATAACAGCACAGCTCTAGTGCCCAGGGGTGCTGTGAGGATAAAGACTGGGAGGTTCTCAGACACTGCAGTGATGCAGATCTAAAATAGCTAGCTCCTTCTGAGACTTACCACACTACACTCCCAGTGTTTAATTTCCCACGTTCGTTGGATTGATATCTGCTGAAACCGTGGGACAGCTCCCCGTCTCTAGCTCTCAGCAGTGCTCACAAATCTTGCCTCTGGTTAAGAAATTGTTCTTACATGTAAGCTTCATCCTCCACCTCCTCTGCTCCACCTCCCAGAATTTCTGTAATTACTCTATGACATCTTAGAACAAACAGCAGGTAGAACTAATGACCTAATTTTTGCAGAGTGGTAGAGATATAAAGGAAGGTGGTGAGTAGGAAACTTATGTCAGACCCCAAAAGAAAACAATCTATTGATCTTTCAGCATGCTGTGGCGTTTAAAGTTTTTGATTGGGATGGGTGCTTACTTTCCTCCTTTCTGTAAATTTAAGGTACCCCTTTCTAATGCAGAACGGTTCCACACCGTGACACTCTTGTATGTATATATTGCAAAGAGAACCATAAAGGCACATACGGCATTTTCTAAAACGTGCAAAAAGACAAAGGATATAATTTTCAAGTGTTTCAGTCACTGAGGCTCCTAAGTCTCATTGAAAGTCAACAGTAATTAAGCACCTAAATGGCAAAGTCCTTTTTAAAAAAATAAGACTTTGAGTAAATCCTTAAATCACCCAAGTCAGAGATTCCAAGGCTGGAAGGGTCCACTGTGATCACCTACTTTGTCCTCCTGTCTAACATAGGCCACAGAACTTCCTTAAAATAATTCCTCTCTGAGAAACACATCCAGTCTTGATTTAGAAATTCCATGCCTTGAAGAGTTTAAAGCTCCAGTCCCACAGCTGAATTGCCAAAGCTCTGGGCACCTATGGGTCCAACTGCAGAACTGGGGCCTAGAAATTATATATAAAGGATAGACGGGAACAGTTTCTACACAAAAACAAGTTGAAGAGTAGTGGCAGGGCATAGGAAGGCATTGTGGGCAAAATGCATTTTCAGGAGGGATGTGAAGGAAAAGGACATTGCCACACATAAAATTGTTCCAAGATGTTCCAATACCACAACTATCCGGTTTTACAAATTTTTCTCTTATGTACAAGTATCTCAAGGTCAGTGTCAAAGGGGCAATGCCATCCCCTTTGGCCACGAATTTAGACTTCGCAGAGCTCTTACAAAGCCTACTATCCATAGAAATATCTCCATGGGAAGCAGCATCGTAAAGGAAAAACAAAACAAAGAACCCAGCCACTGTTTTTGCAGGGCCAGTGCTGCACTGTTCCAGCCATGTAAACTGAAAGTGAAAGTGACTAGTAATGAAAGTGAAAGTGCCTTTGGTTTTGAGTGCCCTGCTGGGAGAAAGGCACCGAGCATGACAGGTAAATTAGATTTTCAAAAATGCTTTTGCTTCTAATAAGCTAATGCGCTCTTAGTTGTTTGGTTTTAATAATGTGACATTTAAATGGGCAGCGTCTCTTTCCAACTGCAAGCAACCACTTGGAGCCTTGCTCTTTTGGGCTCCCCATCCTTCCCAGGTTCTGCAGTTCACTGACCGTTCTCACCCCCACACTAGACAGCCAGGAGGCAACTCCCCATTAGATTTTCTTCTGCCGATTGTCTCACTTGACTCCCTACCCCATTTCCTGGAGGCTTGGATCCAGTTGTCTCTTGTGCTGCCAAGTGTAAGACTTAACACTGCATGAGGCTTCTGCTTTCGTGCCAGTTCCTTCTTGTCCCTAACTTAGGAACCTGCTGTCCTGGAATGGTTTGAGGTTACTTAGAGCCTTCATGCTGCTTCTTGTTCAACTGCACAGGGGGAGCTGAAAAGCTCACTGTGTTTGTTCTTCTCCTGCAATTGCACAGTGGTTTTACCAGTGAGTTGGCCAAAGCATAGCTGGCCCTACAAGGCTTTAATTCAGCCACCGAACTGGTTGTAACTTTTTTGTAACCGTATATTTGCCTTCCACGTCTGGCTGGAAAATGCACAAAACTCTGCAAAACCATCCCCCTCAACTGCAGCTACTAAGAGCTGCCATGTGAGTAAGGAAGTATGAAAAAGGGTGGTTGTGGGTGAGGGAAGGAAGAGAGAGCTGGTGCTTCTTATGGAAAGCATCAGACCAGACTCTGCTTTCTCTCTGACACGTGACCAGTGGAGAGGCTGCCGGAACTGTCTAATGGAATTCCTGGGCATGGTCCTGTTTGGCGAAACTTTTTGCGTTGCTGGGTGGATTGGATGGGTAGAAAGGTGTGGTGTGAATGGCTTTTAGTCTCTTTTTGTGCATTTGAAAACAAGTCATTGGGGAAGCAAAGTGCAACGGTCTGAGTGAATAAGGTATAAGGTGAATAAGGGGTATAAAAACAGAGCAAGATTAGTCACACCAGTGTCCCTGCCTAGAGCCTAGAAGAGATTAATATTGGTTTAAATAACTCTCTTCCCCTCTACTCTGACCAGAAACGTACCCCCCTCTCCAATGCTCTATCACATGTCAGGGCCTCCCAAAATTGTGAGATTAAAAAGGGGAGGTTGTTCTGTTTTTGAGCCCTTTGTGTGTAAGTAGGTCATGTCTGCAGGCTTTTCTGCACAGCTATGAAAGCTAGAATTGTATTCATTTCTTAGACACATGAAAGCTGAGATTCTCAGGTAACCACGTTCCTCTAAGAGCTGGCTCTTGAAGGGAAGTAGCCTATATTGTGAGACTGGCAATAAAATGGCCAGAGTTGGCAGTACTGCATGTCTGCTCAGTATGTGAGCAATGAGGCAGCGACGCAGCTTAGAGGTTGCCTGTGTCTCGGGGTAGGGGTGGGATGAGAGGGGGATGTATAGGGTTAGTGTGACAATGATGTATGTGCCGACTGAAATAGCTTATAAAAGCCCTTTTAATGGCTTCTATAGCTGGGAGCTTTGGGATAAGTGGATGTCACATGGTTCTGCACAAACTAAAGAGGAATCTACCTAGTTTCTTGGGGGGAAATAGTGCTATGGGAAAGTCCTATAGAATAGGAAGTGATAAGCTTTCTATAGGTTCTCTTTAAACCATGCTGTTAAATTTAAGTGTCATTTGTTTTCTAGAAGTTTTTTTCTTTGAAAAAGGTGATTACTCTGTAGGCTTTTTGAATGTTATCTATAGAACCCTACAGGTTTCACGTCTGTGTGGTTCTATGGGATCTTTCCATACAGAGACAGTCTCTTAGCCTAGGTACAGATCCTGCACAGTTTAAGTTAATGGGAGCTTTGTCATTGGCCTCAGTGAACATACAATCAACCGCTTAGGTCCCAGTTCAGTAAAACACTTAAACATTTGCTTAACTTCACTGACTTCAGTGGGAGTTAAAGCATGTGCCTCAGTGTTTCCCTGAACTGGAGTTCTAGGAATTATGATACTTCCAGGTTAAAGAATTCTGTCCATGTAGAGCCGTGTGAGTTGGCTGTGCTAATTGCCTCAAATTCAGTCTGTGCTATTCTACAGCAATGCTCTCTAGTCCTTCTTTGGCTGGGATGACTTATTCTCTATGTTCAGTCAGCCCTGATTTTCCACTTTCACGAAACGGCTTTATGGTTTCAAAGAGTGACTCCTGTATTGATCTTTCTTGAATGATAGCAGATCGGTTTTAGGGTACCCTGATTAAATATTCTGTGTTAGATGTGCCAGCTTGCAGTAGGTTTTTCTGTTTTGTTTTTATATCTGATATAAGCCACAAGTCTTTTGAGAAGGAGCAGAGAAATCAAAATGCCAAGTTGAAGCCTGAAGTGAGGTGTTCATCACTCCAAATATATAGTCTCTAGGTACTGAAAGAAAGGTAAAGGGTGCTTGCTGATTTACATAAAGTGGTATTTGAAATATTTTTTTTCCCTACTACTGGCAAATGAAGAAGGTTGTTACAAATGCCTTTTTTCTTTTTAAAGAAAAGAATTTTTTTTTTGGGGGGGGGGTTGATGGGAACATGGGCTGAGGTTTTCATCTTGAAACACCTCAAAAGGTCCATTGTTTTCATAAAGGGCTGAACCACCCACCCACTTTCTGAAAGCGGGCGCCATTTTTAAATTGTCTCCAGTTCGGTATCAACAAAAAATCACTAATATCTTTGGAAAACCACAGTCATACTGTTTAGGAGCTGACTGAAAATGGAAAGCCCACTGCAGCATTAGACAAAGAAATTATCGATAACTTCCAGGAAGCAACATTTTGCAATGGTTTCTTGCCCAGTTAACCTCAACTTTGATTTGCAGGGATCCTCAACTACAATTCTGTTTATCTTTTCAGATAATCTGTAATTTCTCCTCAATCAAACTAGAGTGTAAATCTTGCTAGTTCCACAGGTGGGACTACTAAACTGAATGCATATTCGTCTTTACACTTGGCTTTTGACTACAGTGGCCCAAGGTGCGGGCTAAATGCCATAAAAAGAACAGGAGTACTTGTGGCACTTCAGAGACTAACAAATACAGACTAACTCTGAAACCTGTCATGAAGCTAAAATATCCATGGAGTTACCTACCCTCCCACCCGCACTGTAATCTTGTAACGTAGCTGAAGTCAACGTATCTTAGGACGACTTATCTGGGTGTTCACATGGCGATGAGCTGACCGCTGCCACTCCTCCATTGACTCCGCTTTCGCCTCTTGCAGAGGTGGAGTACCAGAGTCTACGGGGAGAGCGCTCGGGGATTGATTACACTAGATGTGATAAATCAATCTCCGATAGGTCAATCACTGCCCACCGATCAGGTGGGTAGAGTAGACATTCGCAAAGAATAAATTGATCCCCCAGCTTCCTAATAATTCCTGTTGCACTTCTCTGGGCTCCCTGCCATTTGCCTATATACCTGTCTTGTATTGAGGTTCACAGAAGCGAATGTGATATTTCCAGGTGATGTTATACTAGAGATGGATCCTGCTCCCTGAAATGTGTATGCGAATGCATCCCAAAAATTAAACTGGCCTTTTTATTGCCATCTCTCATTGTAATCTCACATTTTTTTGGTTTTTAGGTCTCTTTCAACATTACCACTGACTGGCTCTCTCCTTCCCCTTGAGTATGCCTGGCTGAGATTTGCCGAGTCTCCTAGAGATATTAGTCTGCATTTTTCATAACTGAATCTCACCTACTTATTTTCTGCTCATGTTGCTGCTCACTTGGTGGGTCCCTTTATAGAATCCCTTCACAGGCAACACTCCCTTTTAACATTTTTTCTCTGTGTTCATTGTTTTCAAAGAGAGCTTTCTATTAGCTTCCTTGGGTTTTTAATTTGTGTTGCGCATTAGACTCACATGTGTTCTCTGTTTGTTTGTTTAAAATTTAGTGATGCAGACTAAAGTAGCTGAATTTTTTAGGAATGTCAATTGCTCCCCCTGCTTTAAGACAAAAAAGATCATAGGAAGGTAAAGTCAAACCTAGGACAGATGATATCGCTTGTAACGTCCTTGCAAGTAGCAGTTCTGAATGCTGACCACTGATGGCAGATAGTGGAAAATCTCAGGGCCTAAAAATGTGACTTGTTTCTGGTTGAAAGTCACAGTAAGTAGAGGAGCAGAGTTCCTGGTGCTAGAATTTTTGTTGCTCCTATGCCATCAGCAAGTTGATACTGGGCCTACCCCACTGTTTTGCATGTTTCTGCTTTGCCTTTTTGACAGGTGCAATATAGATATTTCAGCTAGACCTCTGAGTAGGATACCTGACTCTCCATGCCAGGATTGAGCGGATCTGCCTTTTTACTTTATCTAGAGCAGGGGTCAGCAACCTTTCAGAAGTGTTGTGCCGACTCTTCATTTATTCACTTTAATTTAAGGTTTTGCGTGCCAGTAATACATTTTAATGTTTTTAGAAGGTCTCTTTCTATAAGTCCATAATGTATAACTAAACTATTGTTGTATGTAAAGTAAATAAGGTGTTTAAAATGTATAAGAATCTTCATTTAAAATTAAATTAAAATGCAGAGCCCCCAGCACAGTGGCCAGGACCCAGGCAGTGTGAGTGCCACTGAAAATCAGTTTGTGTGCCATCATTGGCACTTGTGCCATAGGTTGCCTACCCCTGATCTAGAGGGTGGAGGTGGAGTGCAGTTTTTAATTCTGCCACAGTGCCCTCCTAGCTGACCAGAGGGCAGAGGAGAGATGCCAGTGAAAAGGTGGTAGCTGATAGCTGGGATTGCCAGAAAATCCAGACCCAGGAGTTGAGAACATTGTACGACCTTTGCTGAATATTAAACCTCCAGAGTCCTAGACCAGTAAGGGCCTGAGAAAGCACTGGGTAACTGTTGTTTCCAAGAGTGTTGCTCCAGCCTGGCCTACTAAAGGCTCCCCGCATGGCCCCACTAAGCCTAAAATACTGTAAGATACAAACAGGATGCTATAAAGACTCTTTCAAGCTAGTGCTTTGGATGTCATTGCCGGGTAGACGCTGTGGACCTGATGCACAGGCTACTGAAGTCAATGGAAATCATGGGCTTTGGATCAGACCCGACAGAGATGGGACTAATCCTGATCCAGTGGCTCTAAGGAAATGTCTGAGTCTGCTGACAGCGTAAAGTGCCAGATGTTTTGAGCTTTGAGCCACTCTTTGTTGAGACTGGCTCCTAACTGCAGGCAGCAGAATCTCCTGACACACTAGTCTGTCTGTTTCTCTGAGTCTAGAGGAATTTGGGCCAGTTACTATGGAGGCTTGCAAAAGATCTTCCCTGTTTTTAGGAAGACATGTAGTTCCAGTCTATCCTGTGTGAGGTGCAACCAGATAACACAGGGGTTGGCATCTTATGCTTGTAACAGAGCAGCAGGATCTCACTGAATAATTAGTGCACACCTTTGGCTAGATCAGTGGAGCCATGCAGATTTACATTAGCTAAGGAGCTGGCCCTATACAATTTGGACACACAAACTGTGGGTCTGTCTAGGGTGACCAAATAGCAAGGGTGAAAAATTGGGACAGGGAGTGCGGGGTAATAGGCACCTATATAAGACAAAGCCCCAAATATCGGGACTGTTCCTATAAAATCAGAACACCTGGTCACCCTAGGTCTGTCCCCTCTTCTCAGCAAGGCTTTGAGAGCGAGTTCCCTATTCTAGGGAGATCTCAAGGATACCAGTATATCGCAAAGTATTATCAAAATCAAAGCTAAAGTACAGCTGGCAAAATACATCCTGCAACAGACTGTCTTTTGGGTTTGTTTTGTTTGCATTCCCCTACTAACCTGCAAACTTCAGCCCTCTTTAGTGAGTCTCCTGGTGATGAAGGCAAATTAATGCAGGTCTAATGGAAATACTTATACTTGAGATGTTATTTTAACAGAAAGCTCTATCAGGAAATGATCTTATAATCATGTAGAGCCTCTACAATGGATTTTTATCTGTGCCAGGCACAGGGATTCTGTGAATTCAGTTTGTGAAAGACATGCCATGTGTAGAAATTACTGAAGAGGAGTCAAAGCTGCCGTTTCTATAGACCATGGTGCAACCCATAATGCAAAATGATTGTTAGCACTAAGGATGCCAAACAAAGAAAGTGGCTTAGACACAGAGGGAGCATGTGTTATCCTCAGAATCGATTGGCATGGCTGCTCTGGTCCACATCCTGGGGGTTTCTTACCATTTAGCTACTGATTGGGAGAGATGAAGACCCAAGGAGATGCTATAGGTCCAATAATCCGGCAAGTCAGGAACTACTAAGAAAGGCCAGATCCAAAGGTAAAATGCAAAGAACATAATTGTGGTTAAAAGTTAAGATGCACGTTGGCCTGGATACATAGCTCAGCTTACAGCAGTTAAGGACCTGTAGCAAAGCGGAATTTCATCACTGTTCTATTAGATTTATAGTTTGTTCAACAATGCAAAGCAATGAAATCATGTGATCTCCTCATGTGACAGTCTGGTCCCTGGTTACCACAGAGAGCCCCCAGGGTGCTGGAACTATTTTTATAGTGGGGGGTGGGTGCACTGAGAATCACTGAACCAAAACTATAAACCCTGGATATAATGGAAACCACTTTAAGCCACGGAGTGTGCAGCACCAGCAGCACCAATGCCTTTAACCCTGTCATCTTGCAGATCAAGCCTGGCTGGATGTTCTTGCTGGCGGTTTTGGAATCAAAGTTTCCAGGATCAGTGACAGCTGTCCCATTAGAGAGCCTTCTTCCCCAATCCCCCTCTGCATGCACTTTTGGAAATGGCTCCTCCGGCAGCCAAGTTTGACTGCATTCATGGATCTCAAAGCACTGGGAAAGCTTCATTATGCCCATTTTACAGGTGAGGACACTGGGGCAAATCGTGAACCTCTATGTCCTGTTGTCACACACTGAGTCAGTGATACGGTTGGGAATGGATCACAGTCTCCTGACTCCCAGTTGTAATTACATTATTTTTGTAATGATCATTGTTGGCAATTTGGTTGCCGAAGCGTGGGCCAGCAGATGAAATTCTGGCTGCAGTTTTGGCAGTAGGTTATGGGCCAGATCCCCAGGCAGTGGAAATCAACATAGCTTCATTGACTTCAGTGGAGCTCTGCTGATTTACACCAGTTAAAGATCTGGCCCTAATTTATAACCTGTGGGCAGTTTGGTATAGTTTGTGTTTAATTTTTGTCTGTCTGAATCCTTCTGAAGCCCTCATGGCTGGAGTAACCATGTGCCAGAAGCTGCATAAAAGTACCATGCAGGTCTGGTGAAAGGTGCTTAATGAACGTGTTGCACAGAGGCAGAGCTAAGGCATGTATGTGTGCACAGACTAGCTAGACTTTTTCCTTTCGGTTTTGAAAGTCTTCTCTGGGGAGGGGTCCCCAGGTAATAACCAGTGCCCTAGAGGAGGCATATGAATACCACAGCCCCCTTGTAGTTTTTATCCCAGTTAGTTGGAAGCAAAGAAGGCTGGTGCAGAGCTAGTGATTTCTGACATCTGGCGTGAGGCCTCCTTCCAGCAGCAGATGAAATACCTTTCCTGGTTTTGTCTTTAAGGCTCTTCACACCTTGCTGATCTGACCACTTACTATGACCCTGACCCCTACCTTCACTCCACCAGCGGTCCCACTACTCGCCAGTCAGCTTCTCCTTTAAACAGCTTGAGTGCTTCCTCCCACACTGACCTTTGTGTATTGGGGGAGGCGCAAGAGAAGGGCAATTCCCTGATATAATCCTTAGAGCCACTTCCTTCTCCTCCTGCAGAGACTTGCCAGGGCCCTGAAGCCTACAAAACCTTTATGCTTGCTGCTGATTGAGGGATTATCTCTCTTCCCTTGCCATACTCCTACTAATTTCTCCATTCCTCTCCTTACCTGCAGTTATAAAGTGTAAAAGCAACAATAAGACATGTAACTTACAACAGTGGGCTGTTTTTCCAACACATTTATTTGATTGTATGATGTCACCATCAGCTGCTTTGTGTCTTTTAGGCTGTAAGCCCTCTGGGGCAGGACTTGTCTCTTAGCTTTGTTTGTGCAGTGCCCACCATAATCCAGGATGGCACTATTTGAGTGCTACCATAATATGTTTACTGCTAATAATAATCCCCGTTGCACTTGACCCAAGTCCTCCTGCATAATGGGAGTTGTTGCCAACTGTCATGATCTTATTGTGAATCTAGTGATATTTGGTATGTCGTAAAGCCCCAGCTCCTGGAATCATGTGATTCCTCAAGACTTTCATTTCCTCCATGCCTACAAAAAGTAAGTTCTTAGCTCTCATGGTTGCAAATAAACCCGAACCCATCACTTAAAAACATGGTCCCCCAAGCCTCAGAAGGCAAATTTTTTAGAAAACACAATGTTATTATTTAGTGTTGTGATAGCTGTGTTGGTCCTCACATATGCCAAGAGAACTGCTTCGATACAGGAAAAATCACTCTGACTGCACACCCCTAGTTGCCACCTACTACCCCACATTGGAACCCATACAGGATACCATTAAACAGTTACAACCAATATTCAATGGGGGCCACGTCCTGAAAGAAGTATTTCCCTCTCTGGCTTTAAAACAACTTCCCCCCCCCCACTCATTCTCAGAGGCAAGCTCCCCACTGACCAAGACACACCAAGTCAAAGCAGCACCAGCTTGTGCCATAACATGCAAACCCTGCAGACTCATCTTCACTGCTACAATGATCAATACCCCCTCCCCCAGCACACCTTTCAATATCCCTGGGTCCTAAGCCTGCCTGTCCTATATGGGGTACCTCATCCAATGCTCTAAATACCCAGACAACAACTATGTGAGTGACAGACAATCACTACGCTTTCCAATGAACTCACAGAGAAGGAGAAAGGCAAGAACCCCACGTCACCCAGGAATAAACACTTCTCACAAAGCGATCACTCTATATCTGACCTCTTAGACCTGGTCTTCAAAGGAAACCCCCACACCGCCTTCAGGTCTGAGCCTGGGGCGCTTACATTCATAATTTTACTAGACATTCAACATTAGGGACTCAAAGACACTAGATTTATGGCTTATTACAGCAGTCTGTATCCCACTGATCCCCCCACCCATTCTTTTTCCTACAATTGCAGAAGGTTTAACTGCTCATTCCATCTTGAATGATCTTTTGCAACATGTGTTAACTCCTTATGCTAAACAGTCTGTTCCATCTTGTATTTAGCTGTGACCCTGATTAAAATCATAGAATCATAGGACTTGAAGGGACCTTGAGAGGTCATCTAGTCCAATCCCCTGCACTCGTAGCAGGACTAAGGCCAAGTCTACACGAATAGCGTAGCGGAAGTTGACGTATCTTAGGTCAACTTACCTCGGTGTCCTCACAGCGGCGGGTCGACCGCTGCCGTTCGCCTGTCGACTCCACTTTCGCCTCTCGCGGCGGTGGAGTTCCAGAGTCGACAGGGAGAGCACTTCAGGATCTATTTATCACGTCTAGTGTAGACGCGATAAATCAATCCCTGATAAATCAATCACTACCTGCCAGTCTGGCAGGTAGTGTAGACGTGGCTTAAGTATTATCTAGACCATTCCTAACATTAGTACATTTCCCAGAAAGCTCTGCATTGCTCAAAAGCTTGTCTCTTCCACCAACAGAAATTGGTCCAATACAAGATATTACCTCTCCCATCTTGTCTCTCCGACAACAATATAATTTTTAAAGCCCTTGTGATTTTTAAGCCAATGTTGTGATATTAGGTGGACCCGATTCATGATTTCAGAACCTTTGGGGTTTAGCAGCATTGGCAAAATTAGGCTGTCCCAAAAAGGAACTTGTGTATGGAAGAGGGGAAGGAAATGTTATTATGAGAAACCTAACATTTTAAAAATGCCTTTTCCTTGGAGAACAGCCATAGTAATTTTCTTCCCCTCCTCCCAGGTTCAGTAGAAACCAGCAAGCACTCCTGTCCTCTCTCCTAGTATTGCAGTGTTAATGTTGCTGCTGTATTGATTGAGTCAGGCTCTGCTGCCACTGGGGACTGTTGTGGGGGGTGGGCGGGATGGTTTTTAGTCTTGGCCCTGTGCTTCCTCAAATGCATGTTTTAGCCTTTTCTTAGTAAAAGGGCATTTTGAGCTTTTATTTTTTTAATGGGGTGGAGAAAACTTTGGGGTACCCCACTATCATTCGGCCTTCTCAGCCACACTTTTGGCAAACTCCTGAGGCTGCTCCCACTTGAAGTGGCCATGTCTCGACTTGAGGAACGCTTTAAAACCAGCTCTGATTCTGTGCCCTTGAGAAGCTCCTCAAGGAGCCTGTTAGCGAGCACTGGCGGCTGCTGGAATGTGGATAAACACCGAGTTACGGGAACAGGAGAGGTTTCCTCTTTGTTGTTTTGCTCCCTTTCTAAGCAGTCAGAAAAGCAGAGTGCAAGGAAAACATGCCCAGGGTGGGGGTTTTCCCTCCTCTCCCCAAGCTGCTGTTCATGACCTTGTTAAGCAGCTTGGTCTGCCTCAGACAGCGTAAGTGGTAATTTTAAGTGTATGGAGAAACCAAATGTGGCTTTTATTTTTCCATATGACAAATTGCCAATCGCCGGTTTTACTTACAGTACATTTTGAGTTGTCTCTGGAGAACGCAGTCACCTTGAGGGGGTATTTATGAGGAAAAATGACATGAGAATTAAAGTTCTCAAACACTCACATAAAAATAGCTTTATTGCAGATTTTTGTCTCCAGCCAGGATCTTGCTTCCAGGAATGGATGATTTTGTAAGGGGAGGCTGGCACGAGACAACTTTTGATGCTGCTTTGGCAGATGAAGTGAGGACGGGGGTGGAAAGGAGGAAGGGAAGGGAAAGTATGGCCGAGACATTAAAAATGAAGGTGATGGGCTCTGCACGAGCATTACAAAGTCCATGGCACATCTCATACGAGCAGATGTTTGCTCTTCTACCCTTTGGCCAAAATCCTCCCGCAGACTACCTGTTTCCTTCCCATAAAAGATACGTAACTTCCCAGCAAGGGAATGTATTTGTCCTCGGCTCATCTATTAATAATGATATATTTCTGGGGTTTGCCTTAGCTAAATACATCAGGATGCTGTTTGCCTCACCGTGCAACTCCAAAGCTTTCTGTGGCTCCCACAGCCTCTGCTAACTATACCAGTGAGGCACAGTTCATGGAAATATTTTATAAGAAAATCTGACCATTGTGTGGTAGTTTCCAGACCAACCACCCCTACTGGGAAAGTCCCGTGAGTAGAATAATGGATTAGGAGATGGGAGACCTGGGTTTCGTTCCCTGGTATGCCCATTCGTTCTTAGGGAAGTCACTTAAGCCAACGTTCAGGTCTGGGCACCCAACTTGAGGCACTTGGGCCCTGACTTTCATAGGTACTAAGTACCCACCATTCCAGTTGGAGTTAAGGCGCAAGTGCTCATTGCTTGTGAAAAATCAAGCTCTTCTGGGTGTCCCAACCTAGACACCTAAAACTAGAGGCACCCAAAATTAGGCTCACTCCAAAGATTTAAAAAGTGGCCATTATCCCGGTCTCAGTTTACCCATCTGTAAAATGGGGATAATTACAATTGTTCTACCCTGGAAAGTCCTTGATGTTTGCAGAGAGACAGTGTTGTAAATTATGGTTGCTTCCACTTTTAACGTGCTGCCTCAGGGAGCCTGAGAACAGGTGAGAAGTCTCTCGTGACACACAGGAGGGCTGGATAGTGACTGATCTTTACTTCTGGCCCCTGTTATATGAATTAGGTGAGGTTACGAGTCTTGTAACTACTGTGGCATCTCTTACCTTAGAAGAGCAGAAATAAGTAGAGCAAGGTAAGCTGGTCTGGTTTGTGCCTCCTGCCCTTAATATGAGTTTTCAGCTATTCCATAGCCAATCTAACAGCTTGCAGAAGCTGCAACTAAGAGACTTCCCCTATGAACAGTGACATTCATGTTGACACTTTCTGGATGAAATCCTGGCCCGTTGCAGTCACTGGCAAAACTCCCATGGACTCAGTGGGTCCAGGATTTCTCACACTGACTCCTACTGGATTCAGTGTGGATTCAGGCTAAATTAATTGCTGTTCCTTGCCATGAGTTAGGGACAGCTTGTGCCCGGCCCTTAGGTGTGATGGCCACCATGGCTTGAACTAGGACCTCCAGAGCGGGAAGCATGAGCTTGAACTAGAGAGCCAGCCTCCAATCCTCTGTGGATCAGGCACAAAGGAGAACATGGAACACACACCGACCAAGAGGTGACATGAGGAAGGCGCAAGGAAATCTCGCCTCCTTTAGATGCCTCCGTGTGACGGGGCAGAGCACAGTTACAGCCCCGTGTTCTCCTGAGTGCAGGAACTGCATCCTTTTAGCACCCTCGGAGCTTCTGCACTGCCCCTTATGCAGATCTGTGCCTATCAGCCCCGCTTAGATTGTGAGCTCTCTTTCTGGACTGTGTTTGTATAGCCCCTAGCACAATGGGATCCTGGTCAGCGACCGGGTACGGCAATGCAAATAAATAATTCTGATTGACACCCTCCATCGGTTCAATAGCTGGGTGAGCAGGAAGCCAAGATTTTTAACAGTGACTGGGGACAGTGGGAGGGTTTGGTTTTGGTTGCTCTACATGAGATTTCCTAAAGAAACTGCCCTTTGAAGGGATCAGTGAGAGCTAGAGAAACCCACAAACTCGAATCTTGACCTTTCATTTTAAAATACATGGATTTTATTTGCAACTCGGGGCCTTCCCACACCTCCGGTGCCTAATTTGGTTACTTCATTCCTGTTTGGGGAGTTGAATATTTAAGAACTTTACTTCTTCCATAGTATTCCGACATTCTAATGGTGTTTTTGGAAGCTGGGCCCAGTTAGTATTAAAGTATTAAGGGCTTCCAGAAATTTGACAAGCAAAGGATAAGGGTTTGTCCTGTGCTGTACGTCTGTTGGAGTCAAGGTAACTTTTGTATGTTTATATCCAAAATAAAATTGCAGCTCTTGAAAGCTGCAGTTTGTACCTGGGGAAAATAATGTTTGTGTTTAGCTACTGCAGGGGATGTGCAAGAGCGCACTACCAGGAGTCTGAAAATGTTTGTGATGGCAACAGAGTCTGCTTCGGGGACTACTCTAAATGGCTTTAATTGGGCAGTCCTGGTGATAAACAGATTGTCAGAGAAATATACCTTGCCAAAGAGGTCCCCCCCCCAAACTATAGACTAGATCTGCTGAGAGAGAGCGAGAGAGAGAGAATGCACTTCCACTCTTCTCCTTGTAATAAGAGAACACGAGTTGCAGATATTCCTTCTCGCAACTACATCAGAAAGACAAAGAGGGGAGGGGTAAGCAAAACTAAAAGAGGGAAAAGCAGGCTTTGTGTAGCGGAGGCTATACAGAAATAAACAGAGGTAAACGGAAAACTAGGGAAAATGCAGCGTTTACAACAATTGGAAGGACTAGAACTACACAGGGTATGATGTGTGTATATACACACGATATTAACATATACGACACACTCTCCCTCTTTCCTTTGATCAGAAGTAAGAGAAGTGGGTTGCATTTGTTTGCTTTTGGGAGAGCGGTGAGGGAGCATCGTGGACGGCAGAAGAAAGCAGCCATCCCCGTCTGTGCAGGGTCAACAGTTAGCGACAATGCTCTTGCACATAAAAATGAATTCAGTACCAGAGGGGAAGATTTAATTGCCTAAGCAGCAAGCTGCGAGATTTTGGATTCCCAAGAGCAACATGTTCAAATTCCAGCAGCATCAGCTCAGCTCTTTGTCCCTGAAAGAGTCACAGAGTTCCAGGCTGTTCGCTGGGAGCAGGTTTCTCAGGGACCTTAGTGACAGAGAATCTTTGTGCTCTGCATGGACATTAAAGAGCCTGTGATATTGATGTAAGAGTTGAGGTTTGCCTTTGGCCAGACCCTCCTTCCCATGCTATCTCCATGCTATCCGGCGGCTACGTTTCGGTTTTCAGGAGGTGATGTTTTGTGACGTATTCTGGGCTCCTTTGGGATGAACGGCACTATTGTGCGGGGCTGGGTTGTTTTGTAATATATTTTGCAGGGATATTCTGCAATAAGCATAAGAACAAGCAAAGGTGGCAGAGTTTAAGAGATGCAGTGACCCTCAATGCTAGACGTATGGCTTCCAGTAGGGCAGCGTTTGAGAAATGGTCATTCCTAGAAGTGAAGGTTCATGATGTGAGTGGGAAGGGGGAGGTGGTGGCCAGTAAGGTCAGAGTAGAATGGAGCAAGACTTTTCGGGGGTCATGAAAACACAGGGGAAAGAAAGCTTGTGACTTGGAGACAGACAGGCCCCCTCATTGACTTGGATGTACTCATTAGGAGAGAGGTCTCTCAAATCTTAGCATCAGAGCTCCATTCATCCTGGATACACCACCACCCGGCTTTCCTTTCCCTGGTCTCTCTCCTAGGCATCCGTGCACTAGTCTGCAGCCTCTCATATTGTATTTCTTATAGGGGCAGAGAAAGTGGGTAGAGTTTCTGCGGAAGGCACGTAATAATGGATTTATCACAATTATATAACCTAGCAAGGCACCAGCACATCAAGATGTCTTGTCTTAATCACAGTAGGGTATGAACATGGGCGCAGTGAAGTGCTGGCTTCTAGCAACAAGCCTTTGCGTCCCTTCTACATTTTGTTTTTACTGACTGCTGCTATTCACGTTGCACTTAAATAGCCCTCTCTCATTGGTAGATCTCAAAATGGTTTACAAACGTAGGTAAGGCCCCACAGGCCCATTTCACCAATAGCAGCGTCCCATGGCATAGGGAGCTGCACTAATTTACATCAGCTGATGATATGGCCCAGATTGCTGAAGTGGCTTGTTCAAAGTCATCCAGAAAATGAGTGGCAGAGCTGGCAATGGAACGTGGGTCTCCTGACTCCACGTCCCATGCTTTAGCCACTGGCTGCAATGCTTGCTAGACAGTACATTAGCAGAATAGTGGTGAGGCACAACTGAGAATTAAGCAATCCCGAGTCAAATGCGTGGGTGCACTACCGCCAGGAATTAAGAATTGGGCTCAGTTCACAGAGGGCTGGAACTCGGCAGCAAATTCTTTATAGAGCAATTTTAAGAGAGAACTACTTCAACAAAAAGCCGGCACAACAACTAGCATCAAATGCCAAACAAAGAGAAGGAAGAATCAGTTAGAGTGTGGCCATGCACAAGTGACAAAATCTATGACTGGCAAATGACAATGCATCATGTGCGTGTGCAGGTCACCTTGTGAAATCAGGGCATGCAAACTTGTTGCTGTGCCTGTAGTAGTTGCGGGTGGGAGGGGAGGTAGAAGTGGGCCATAACATTCAAAACCAGTGTGTGGCTGCTTTTATGTATTTCCTGTTTTCCCTTTTTGGTAACACTGGCATTAGTAAAATCTGGGAGATTTATCAAATAGAATCATTTGTTCTTTTACGTGACGTGCTAAATTCTGCCCTCCCTTAGGTCTACCCAACCACAGTGACTTTGTATGGGTCTAACCAAGGGCAGGATCTGTTTTGCAATGACTCGAGGCAAGATACTTAGCTGGTGTAGGATGGGAGCAACTGGAGGCAGTGGGGTGTAGCCAAGTTACACCAGCTAAGGATCTGGCTACCTTTTCCATCCTTTAAAAAACAAAATCTGATTTTTTTGCTGAGTGTAAGCAAGTTGGAAACTTGAAACTGTAATCTGCTTTTTCTTCACAGATATTTGTGTTTTATCGCCATGGAACACACATTGTCTTGCATTTGTGAGATAGCTAATGGCTTTAAAAAAATTACCACCACAAATTACTCAACAGATAAAACAAAGGCAAATTACTAGCCTTCTTACTGATTTTGATCTAAGAGTTGTTGGGTTGTTTGAATCTCTAAGATGAATTCAGACCACTGATCTTAGTGTAACTGGGGTCATAGTTTGCCTCCCATGTGTTTGTTATGATTTAGAAATGGTATAAATGCTCTTCATTCTATTTGTCCTGACTGTGTTCCACAACACATTCCTCTCCTTCCCTCTGCTTCTTGTTTCCCAGGCAGGTCCCCCCACCTCTTCCTCTCAGCAGCCAAAAATAATACAGTATAGAAGTGAACAAGTTTTTGAGCCAGAAGATTTAGCAGTGAATGGGCATTGTAGAAGAGAGGACTCACCTGGGACTAAGTTGGTGTAGCAGCTCTGTCTGCTCTAGCACCCCCTGCTGAGAGTAATGCCATCCTGCAGTAGGTTGCCTCATCTTGCAACTCAGCCCTCCAGTCAGGTCCCATTTTAATTCCATGCCCCATTCATGGTAACAGAAAGTCCAAACGACTCTACAAGACCTCATCAGGTCTCCGGCCCGTCTCTGGGTGCAGCAGTCCTTACACCCCTCTCTCTCCAGGCTCTGAATTGTCCTTGTCCCTCTTACATCAGGGGGCTTCATACTGCCTTGCCCATGGCTGGTGAGGGAACCCAGGCCCACTCTCTGGGTTCCACTCTAGAGATGCTAAGAAAGCAGCCAAGGTCCACACCATCAGACACCTTGCCGCTGCCTCCCTGGATTCCTTCCTACCATTCATCATTCCCTAGGCCTTTCCCCTCAGTCCCTTCCTGGGTGCTTGGTAAGAAGCAGCATCTTCCAGGGTACTCCTTCAGGGTCCGGTTCCTACCCTTGCAGCAGGATCAGCCAGAGGCGCTTGCTCCAATCTGTATCTTCCAAACAGCTCTATTTTCTACTGCCCAGAGAGGGACTGTAACATTCTTCCCTCTTCCTCTACAGCCCCTCAAACTCCAGTCCAAATGCTCCTCAGGCTTTACTGGCACTGCTTCTTTGGATTCCTCTAGCCCCAGGCTTCACTGCTCCTAGTTTCAGACTTCTGTCAGCCTTTAGCTACCTTTCCCCTAGACCTTCCTTAGCCTTTCTTTCCACTGCCCTCTGCTCTTGCCTTCCTGAAGCCCCAGCTGGATTTGATCACCAGTTGTGCCTGACACCCATCCAGGTGCTACCCAGTGGGTTAATTGGGCTGAGGCTCCTGTTCACCCAGAGTTAGGTCTGAGAAATCAAACCTTGGGGTTAGGAATTTCAACTTAATCTGCTCCTTGTTGATGCACCTTAAAACTAGAGCAGAGGAAATAATTCATGACTAATAACTTACTTCAGTTATGCCTCATATTTTAAGTTTATTCATCAAACGTCTTCTTGAGTTTTTAGTTTATGGCTTGAGTATGACTGTTTGCAATTCTGAATACAGTTCTGACCTTAGACCTTAGTCCATCCCATGCTTTGCTGCACACTGGGGCACCCACATTTGCCATCCTTGCCTGTCAACTGCCTTTCCCTCCAAATCATCCCATTTCATGTTGAGGTGCTTGAACACAGTACAGAGTGAAATCTTAATTTGCATATGTATGTCAGTTGATGGGGCGGAAATTTAAGCTACTCATGGATGTTAATTAACTGGCTCTAAATAGTACATTATGAGTCTGTGAGCCAGTCCAGAGCTATCCACCAGCATGGATTCTTGCCCTATTACCACACTCCATGTGGGTAAGTCCTTTGAGGGATAAGGACCTGGAAGACAGCCTTGCTTTCTAAAGTTCTTAGCCATCAGCACCATTATTTATTCATTTGCAGATCCACTTCTTATGGCATTTTCACTATGCATGCTCCCTGGGAGCTCTAGCAACCTGATCCATTGAGTATAGTGGGAGCTGAATTGAGCAACTGTTAGAAGCTCACTGTCTTTTCTGACTGTTTAGAATTCTAAATGAGAGATGGGCCCCAACAGGGAACAACACTGAAATCTAAAAATTAACAAATGTAGGTGAAAGTTTGCAGCTAGTCCCAACTTTGCAGCTTAAGGCCACGTCTTCCGCTGACTCTGAACCATCCTGGTTTGTTATACAAATAAGAGGACTCCTCATAAAAAGTCTAGCACTGTATTTCCTATCTCTTATATTATCCTTATCTAGCTACCCGCAATCTGTTTTACCCATTTGTGCTGGTATGTGAGATTGTATAGGAAACTCTCATTTGTATGATATGATATTTCTGTGCTGCTATTTGATATTTTTCTGGCTTATGCAGAAGGATAGCATTAAGGTTGAATGTTCAGGTGTAACCTTTGGAAGTTCTTTACTTCTGAATGTTTGTTATACTAACATTACTTTTTTTTGCATGGTTGGTTTTGCATGGAATTTTTCTTGGTTTCTTTAAAAAAAATCAACAAAAATGCCCTTGGCTCTTCTGTTTAGAGTCTGTCCATTTCTTTAATCCAAAGCTGTTTATCCAGAGACCTCTGGAATTCAGCCATCCTTAACCAAAGCATTGTCTATGCTTGGTCACAGCCCAAATGTTATATATAATTTTAATGAGCAAAACTGGCTTAGCCATGTGAGACAAGGTTTGTTAGATTGAGTTAACAATGACCAGGTTTTGATATGGCTTGATTTGGGATGGTCTGTATTTGATAGGATCTAGGTTCTGACTGGTTTCTAGTTGAGACATTTGGAGCATCCTGGGTTTAGGACTCCTTGGCCAGATTCTCCCCTGGTATGAATTGGTGTAGCTCCACTGAAATCAATGGAACTTTGCCAACTTATGAGAGCAGAATATCTGGTCCTTTGAGTTTATTAGGATCCTTGGATATCCTTGGTTCTATCCTGAAATTATGTCGCCACAAAAGACAGAAAAACTATATCATACATGTGTAAAATGGTGACTCTCTGTGCATTAAAGCTGCAGAACTGGTTTTAACAACATTTATTTTGATTGCCTTAAGTCTCAAGGAGATCTACAAAACAAGCCAAGTTTGATGTTTCTGGTTTCAGCCTCTTTATAGTCTCATAGATGCCAACAATTCTGTTTGTAACACCTGGTGAAAGTATAGCATTTTAATTGTGATGGGAACAGATCAGTAAAACATGTTTTTGCAGTTTAATTACACTGTGGCTATTTTTCCCAAATACATTTTCTTGAAAGTTTGCCTTTGGGGTGGAGACCACGCAGGGAAAATTTTCAACACAAAATGAATTTATTGTGAGCAATAAGCCCTGTATCCTGTGTGACATATTAGATCTAAACTATGCAACAGAGATCACAGAATTACGCAGCACTGCCTCCCCCCACCTTTGTTGCCATCTAGCCCAGTCCAATCCAATCAGTGTCATCACTGTGAGGTAGCTTATTTTCATATTAAATTCAATTTATTTTATGCCTTCTCAAATGTTAAACTTTCAGTGGGCTGCAGATTTTTGCATTGATAATTAACAACTGCACTATAGGAGCTGCCAAGAAGAAAAGCTGGAGGTTTTGGCAGCTGGGCGAGGGACAGATGATGGGTTTTGGAACACAGGAAGTCCTGATAGCTGGTGTTGGCTTATGTTATTCTGGAGGTGGTTATGCCTTTCGGTAATTGGGAGGAGATGCATCTTTTTAAGTCCCTCTTTTGAGAGCGGCAGAGGGAGCTTTGCCTAGACTTCCTCATCCCCCACTCCACCCGCTGGCTGCCCCTCTGTGTACTCCATCCCAATGTCTGCCATTGTGGCCAAAAATGAGAGAGCTCCACTAGCTCCATGCTACTGCCAATCTGATCAGCATTGAATTAGTGTATGTGGGCACTTTACACTGTTGTGATCAGACTGCAGGGGAGGTGGCTGGGATTTACAGGTCTCTGAATTATTGTTTCAGGCTGTCTGTAACTTCAGGCAGATATCTGGGTTTTCACTTTCCGAAGGCTTCCTTTGCAATCATGAGACTTGTGCAGTAGTTTGTAGACGAGGCCTTTTTTTACATGCAACTGTGAAACGGGAATTAGAAGCGGAGTTGGAAATCGACCTTAACTAGAGCTGGTGCTACTCTCCTACAGGAAGAATCCTTGTAACTAGTGTAAACTGAGTCTGTAGTTCAGACCTGAAGATACAGCACATTCAACGTATTCGTTTTCTGTCATAGCCTAATCCAAGTACCAGATTTATTAATTAGGTTTTGGATAACTTCCAGGTTCAGTGCTTGATGTCCCATTATATGTGCAGTAAAATGGCACTTAAAAGTAACTAGCATATTCCAGATGAGAGCCATGGTCTGCTAGAAAAATTCAAACTCAAGATGTAATAAAATATAGTATCAATAAAACAGAAGAATCATCTGAACAGAGCGAGTAGGTCCCTTCTTGAGTTTCTGTCCTAAATTCCTCGTAGGTATTTGGACTTTTGTTAAACCAGTACTGACCTTGAGTCCCCCATTTCCCTTGTGGCTCCCACTCCCAAAACAAGTCATAAATTTTTAAGTATTATGAAGATTCCACAGAGAAACTAGATGCTTCTGAACTGAGCTCGCTTTCTTTGAGGGCTCACACGAATGGGCCAAATTCTAATGTGTTATCCATCTATAAATGTGGAGGAACTCCATTACCTTCACTGGCGTTATCTGAGATATACGCTGTTCTCACTCAGGTCATGTCTACACACGAAAGTTAATGTGGAGTAAGATAGGCTATGAATTTAAAGTGGACTAACTATTCAAAATTTAACTGTAGGTATGGTTGCTTCTATTATAGAATAAAGATGTCCACAGTCACAAATAGCTCTTCTGGAATAACTGCCATGTAGACAAGCCCATAGAGTGCTCTCGGGGCAATAGGGTGGGATTTGACAGTGTTCTGTGTTGACCTTATTTTGCTCCCCTTGATGTCAGGGGTAAAATTCCCTTTAACTTCAATAGGAGCAGAGTTAGGCGGCATGGAGCACTCTTGAAAATGGCACCCGTAATATCTCATGTAGGTTCCAACTCAGAGAGACAAGCACCATGACTTTTCAGGCTTTGTGCAGTACAGGGTAGAGTATATTGTTGCGTTTCAATAAATAATAATTGTTCTGTATTAAATGAGAGCCAGAAGTAAGGCACTACATAAACTGGACAGCATATGTTTCTGGATTGATATTGGATCAGTGCTAATACAGTATCTTTAGATAGAATCACAAAATACAGGCCAGATCCTCCGCTGGTGTAAAAAAGTATAGTGAAGTCACTGGAGCTGCATTGGTTTACACCATCTGAAGATCTAGTCCTACACGTTTAAATTGAATTCCAAAATATGCCACACATGTATTCATCTGGGTGCTATATAGGCCACACAGTATTTTAGGATACATTGTAATTTAAGAAACCAGTTGGCACTGGTAGGCATCTGTGTGGGAGCAGGCAGGGTTCTGCCTCCATAAGGGCTCCTAGCATGCAATGTTCAGAAAGCACTTCTCTTGCCATTGTATTTCAATGAAGAAATCAGGCTGAAGTGTTTTAGGAAGTGGCCTCACGCGAGATTGCCGTCCTCTGTTAGCCAGCTCCTTGCGTGAGTATGGAGCCTAGTACAATTGCATCCTGTTTGTCACCCGTGAATCATCCTTATTTTGAGCTGGCTGAACTTTGAAGCAAGATGCAAAGAAACTGATCCCTTGTTCATGGGGTAGGTGGACTGAAGCCGTGGGTCATTTTTTATCTCTAGCCTGAAAAATCACTCTGACGGCAACCACTGGTCTCCTATATGTTCGTATTGCATACCTGATGTGAGCTATTTTCCCCTTCAAGTGGGAATCTTCAGAGTCTTTATTGCTGATACTTGTCAGAGACTTATTGCTGATACTTGTCAGAGATACTTGCTGATGTTGGCTGCTGAGGTCCAGTAGACTTCCTGCACTTCAGAAACCTGAAGTACACCAGACAGACCTCTCAATGGACCTTGATTACGGGCTGAGTTATTCATTCAGGACCTGAATTCCCCTCTGTCTCATAAAAGCCATATTCTTGCCGTTTAGAGACAGTCTGGTTGTCTTAAGGGATTGGCCATCCAAGAGAGGACACTTCACCTGTATCTTGTCCAACCAAGGTTCAGAATCAGCCCAGCTTGATAGTGAATGAAAGCCGCCTTCTGATGGCTCTTCCGAAGATGAGTCTGGTAGTTGGTCCAGTTCTCAATGGATGGGTCAACATCACACCAGCCACCACCACAAACGACAGTAACAGATGCACTTGCTGGGAGCGCAGCCAAGGACTCAGTGGGATGGAGACAGAGGTGCCCCCTTACCTTGAGAACCAGTCAATAGGATCAGAGCTCAGCCTCTGATGCCCTTCAGTCCCTTGGACGATCCCACTCTGTTTCTGCAGGTCAGGGCTGAGGGCAGAGGCTGGACTTTGTGTGCCTAGCAATTAAGATCAATAAAAATGCACTGTGAGGGGGGTGAAGGAAAGTGGCTTGTTGTTTAACAACACAACCAGCGAGCCCAGCAACCAGAGCCCTGCCTCCCCCAGTGACTTGGGGTAGAGAGGAAAGTCAGGTAAGGTATTCAGCATGAGCAGAAAAGGGCATGCGGGGTAAAGAAACTTTGTTCCTGCACCAAAGTGCCAACTCTTAGCAAAGGCAACCACAGGTTGGACTGTGGTTGGGGGTACAGGAAGGAGGATGCTGGAGTTCTCTATTGTCAGACCCCTTTCCCTTTTGTTAACGGCTTTGTCTCTAATGCTGATTTGATGGAGACCTTTCTTGGCTCAGTGGTTTTCTTTTTCCTTGGTGGAGGGATGAGGGTTGGAGTTGGGTTCCCCCCTCTCCTGCCCATTATATTGTTTCTTTTTCTTGTGGTTGTTTTCTTTGCCTCTGTGGGGAGATGGGCTCCTTCGACTGGGTTTGGATTTCAGAGGCAGAAGGCAAGACATGACCAGCTGGCGTCTTGAACTGACACAGGTGCAGAGACGGCAGGGGGTGGAGAGCCAAGAATAATTACAGGTTTCTGAAGCATCAGGCCTTGCCTGAAAAGGGCTCGCCGAGAAAATGCTCTTTATGGAAAATTAATGGTGAAGCTGAAAAACTGTCAGGACCACTATTGTTGTCATGTGGCAGGGGGGTAGTGGGGAGGGCGTAGTCCTGCCTTAAAGAGACAGTGCCTCCTTGTTCCCTCTGTGGGAAATGAGAAGGGAGCACACAGCCTTCCTAACGTCAGCACAATTGAAATTTCATGTGACTGTCACTGAACGTAATGGCCGTCAGCGTCTTTCTGCTGGAACCTAGGGTTATGCTCGCTCTCTCTCTCTCTCTGGGGCTTCTTATTTATTAACCCCTGAATCTCTGTCTCTCTCCCAAGAGACAGTGGGTAGCTGGAAGAGAGAGACCAAGTGATACAAGCAGCAGGGGAGCTGACAAACTGGTTTCTTTTTTCCTAAGGGGGGCAATTTTCAAAGGAGCCCACCTCATTCAAAGTCAATGGGTACCTGACTCCCGTGTGTGCCTTTTGATAATCCGTCCCCACTACCTGTTGTCATTCATCTGGAGAGATTTGGGATCCTGAGTTGGATCCACTGCCTGCAGTTCCAGGATAGTAGTTTAAATAGAAAACAGGCCTCTTCTTTTCTGAAGGGTGCCTTGCCTTCTTTTTGGCTAGCAAACGCACGACTAGCCCAGGGACAGTGGCTTTTGTGGTCCAGTGCCGCGGATTCTACCTATGATTCTTGATGCCTCTGATTTCGGTTTGCTAAGAGAAGTGGCAGAGTCGAACTGTGAATGACAGGCTCATAAAACTGTTCCTGGTGCCCACAACAGCAATATCCGTGGGATCTGTAACTGGTTCAAGAAACAGTTGTTCATCTTGCAGCTGATCAATGCTCTCTCGTTAGTAGTGCACATCTCTGCTGCGGCTTGTATGATTTGTCAGTGAGCGGGAGGGGAAGAGTAAATGAATGTCCACAGACTGGGCCTTTCCCTCAAAAGAAATCCTCAGCATTCATTTGAAGGGGGAGGCTGCAACAAAAAGCGTGTCTGACAATCACATGTAGCCAGGGAAATTAGGCAACAGCACCATGTGACGCTGTTACAACTTGCCCAAGAGTTTCATGCCGACTCCAGGAGTTTCAAGCTTCCTCTTCTGCACCGCAAGCAGAGAAACCTCAGAGGATGAAATGGGTGGATGTTCCAGGGACTGATTTGCATTGTGCCGCAGGAAATGAGAACCCGTCCAAAGAAACTAACTGAAGGGGGGCGGGGAGCGGGGGAGGCAAGTAAGCAATTTCTCGACTCCTGAAACAACTGTCAGCGGAGCCACACATCAGAGAGAGCTGACAGAAGTCTCAGGTTCTTAGCATCTGTCTTGTACCCGATTCGCTTTCAGAACTTTATTCTTGGAGTTTGCAAATGATCAAGCCTGAGGGCCTGGTTTCAGCGCTTCCCGGCCACTGGACTTGAAATGCTAACTGAAAAATAAAGGGACCAGCTGCTGGTTGCAGTCACCTCAGTTCCTTGTGGAACGTAGCACCTCCAGTGGCAATATAAAGAGACACCCCCAGTGTATGCTGGGAGGTACCATTCCAATATCTCCAGAGGCAGGTGCCCTGAGGTGCTAGCCTGGGACTCAGGAGGTTTGGGTCCAATCTCCAGTTGCACCTCAGACCGCCCCCAGGTGTGACCTTGGGCAAGTCATTTGAGGTCTCGGTGTCTCAGATGCCCACACGATAAATAGGGATAATAGTGCTTCCCTAACGAAGAGGACAGTTGTGAGGATAAATACATTAAAGATTATGAGGCGCTCACATATTAGTGTAATGCTGGCCGTATAAGCAGATAAATAGACACGTAGAAATAGCCCGTGTCTATACAGGGAATTCGCCCCAGTTTCAGCAGCCAAGGTAGCTGTACCAGTGTAGACAAGGAAAGCCTTTGTAGGGATGCAACGATTTGCATGGGTGCATGAAACGATTTATATGGGTCCAACTGCAATAGCTGCTCAGATTGGTGCTAATTCCTATAGATAGGGCCTGAGAGAGCTTTATGAATAACTGTGCTTTATCCTCTTCTTCTGACCTTTCTCCCTTACCATCATACCAGGTAACAACCAAAGTCAATAGAAATACAGTACAATCATCTCTGTGAAAAGGGTGTGTGCTCTTTTTGGAGCAATCCTATGGGTCCAGGACTCGGCTCAGGGACATGGTGTGTGCTACTCAAGCTCCATATACGATTGGCCAGGCCTTTTCTGCAGTCACCAATGAAACAGTTGACAAGATGGCTATCTGAAGAGTCATTAGAGTCAGCATCCCAGTGAGAGGACAGCACGGGGGCCAGATCCTTGTCTCAAACCTAGAGTTGTGAGCTCGATCCTTGAGGGGGCCATTTAGGGATATGGGACAAAAATCTGTTAGATGATTTAGTTGGGGATTGGTCCTGCTTCAAGCAGGAGGTTGGACTAGATGACTTCCTGAGGTCCCTTCCAACCCTGATATTCTGTGATTCATGTAGATGAGTACACATCCATTAACTGCAGTGGAATTACACTGATTGGGGTCAGCCGAGTCTCTGGCTCTGCATGTCTGTTTATTTGCAGATTCCGTGATTGTGTCTACACTAGGCATAATTACAAAGCAGTTCCTGTCAGGCCCATTGGTGGGAGCCTGACAGTGGGCAAGGCTTTGGAGGTCAGCCTCCTTTTTATCGTCATTTTTTGTTAGACTTCCGTCAAGGCAGATTCAGCTAACTGGGGATGTTGGCTAAAAACATGTCCAGCTGCAAGAGCCTCATGATGCCAGGGACCTGTTGGTGCCAAAACCAGTTGGGATATTTTGTTGTAAACCTTGCCTAATATAGACAGGGCTGTAAAGACAGCACTGGATTCGATTCCTTTTGGAAAATGTTATTTTGAACCATTAGACTCTAAACTGTTTGGGCCAATGCCCAGCCGCAGGGAGTCCTGGTTCATGACCAGGCTCCTAGGCACTATGATAATACAAATAATAAGAAGAAGATAGCTAGAAACCCACATTTTAAAAAATGGAAGTTCTACCTTGTGCCAAAGCCCCAGATAGCGCTGCAGGGAAAGTGTTAGGTACTGGCTCAAACCTTCCTCTATCCTACTGTACGTGGCCACTACAAAAACACAGAGTAAGGCCAAGACTTTCAAATGCAACTAGTGATTCTGGAGTCTCTCAGTTTTTGGGTGCCCAGCTTGACACAAGGGTTCCAATTTGCAGAAGAGACTGAGCACCCAGCCTCTCTGATGTGTCTCAAGTTGGGCATCCCAAAGCATTAGTCACTTATGAAAGTCCTGGCCCTCTGTTATTAGTGGAGGACCACACTGTGTTCAAAACTGCGAGAATGAATGCTTAGCACTCTATTCTTCAAAGTGCTTTAAAAACCTTGTCACTCAGAACACCATGAGTGGTGGAGTGGGAAGTATCACCTCCATTTTACAGGCTGCAAAACTGAGGAAGAGAGAGAGAAATGATTTGTTCAAGACTAGGGGAACAGAGGTCAGAACCAACTAAGATTTGATCTGCAGAGCTCCTGGCTCCAGCCCTGTGCACAGAAAGTTGTTACAGTTATGTAAATGATATCCATGTGATACACGGCAGTGCTATGTTACTAGTTCCTTATTATGTAGTTTTGAATACCTTACCTGCTCTATCCCCACGGCTCCATCTCTCTACTTCAGGCCTCTAAGCTGCTTCAAACAGATACCATTTAAAAACAAATTAAAAATGAATTGCTTGCAAAATGTTTCCTCCTTTCCCCAGCCATGACATTTCTCCCACAAAATTACATGTGGAGTAGACAAGATGCATTCCTAGATCCGTGATGGGTTAAAAGTAACTTAGACACTTCCCTGAACTATCAGTGGGAGCCCTTTATACCCCTGCTGATGAGAACTTTATACCGTGAAGCCCAGAATGTCTCACCTCTCTTCCTGTTTCGGATGGCTTGAGACTTTTGTTTCTGGTCCAGGTGTTTAAAGGTATTGTATTTACAGGTTGAGATTTAATTGGAAATCCAATTCCCAGAGACTCCTTTGAAAATCTCACCCTAATATCCCAACCTTACCATCTATGAAAGTGTTTTCTTGGGGATAATTTGTAGGGGTTTCAAAAACAAATTAGGTAGATCATTTGTCCCATTGTAGATTGAGAATCAAGATGCGAACACGGCCAGGCTTTTCAGGCAGGGGGTATGAAAAATAACGTTGATTAAACTCTGTAAAACTTCCCAAACTATTTCTAACTATTTTCTGTAAAAATAAGGAGAATACCTGATGGTGTGATGTGCTGAAAGGCTGTATTGGCCCTCATTTGGCCACATTTCAGTCAGGTGGCCATCCTGATCTCAGTCTGAGAAAGCCTTTGCACAACAGCAGTGTGTCCATGCTCGTAGTTTGTAAGAGAGAGGTGGTGGCAGTTTTTGTGTGGTGGCAACCTTAACTCCGCTATAATCAAGTCTTTTTTAAGTATTGTGTGTGCATGTGTAAGTAAAAGCCAGGTGTGTTCCACTGTACCGGGAGCCAGAAGAACCTCTAAAAATGACCTAAGTAGCTTTTCTGTGCCTACGAGTCACATCTTCCTTTATGTCAGGACCTTCCAGGGTTGAATAGCAAATCTTGGGTCTCACTGGGAATCTCCCTCTTTTAGTCACCTGCTTCTAGCCCTGCAGAGCTTCAAGAAAGTGGACTTCAAAACGGTGCCGCTTTTAAGATCAGACTGGGTTCGAGCTGAGAAGTGCTTTGGACTACGGTAATTTTGGGGGTGAAGCCCCCCATTTGTATGAGAAAGAATAAACAATTCTCTGGAAATGTTCCTTTTTAAAAAACAGATGGCTACCTGCAGGTGCTCAGAGATTTGACTTGTTAAAATAATTCCATGTGGAGACAGATTAGTGGGCAGAGTGCAGGTGAAGCAGTCAAAAAGTGCACGGGACACTTCGCTGTGGCTTTGCCGTTCATCACATGGATTGCATCATAACATAGTTTTCAAAGCTGGTCTGTCCCACAGGAATAGGTTTTTCTCTTTTCTTTCCACATGACTGTTTTGGTGTGTATAAATACTATCTCTAAACTATTCTTGACAGAGAGCCTTTACCATGCTTCGCCTCCTGCCCCAACTGGGGGTTAATGCTGAGATAGGTTTCTAATGATGGTTTCTTTCCCTCCCTCCCCGTCCCCCTCCTGCAGACATGCCTTGAGTTGGAACGTTATCTTCAGACGGAGCCAAGGAAGATCTCAGAGAACTTTGGCGAGGATTTGGACTGTTTCCTTCATGCCTCCTCTCCTCCAGGCTCAGAGGACAGTATCCGGCGGCTGGACCCCATCCTGTTGCCAGTGGAGACGAGTACGTGTGACAAAAGCACCAACCTGGACCTTATCCTCTCACGGGACAAGCTGCTATCTGAGACATGCCTCAGCTTGCAGCCCACTGGCTCTTCCATAGAGGGTTACGCCACTGTCAACCAGGCCCAACTCAATGCAGTGACCTCATTAACGCCCCCTTCCTCTCCTGAGCTCAGCCGCCATCTGGTAAAACCCCCACAAACTCTCTCCGCAGTGGATGGCACGGTGACGTTGAAACTGGTGGCCAAGAAGGCATCGCTCAGCTCGCTCAAGCTGGGAGTGGCAGCGGTGGCAGCAGGAGGCATGATAAAGAGCGGCCAGAATGACAGCGAGCAAGGAGGGGCAGGGGCTGAGGCATCCCCGGAAAACAAGAAGAGGGTTCATCGCTGTCAGTTCAATGGGTGCCGGAAGGTTTATACAAAGAGCTCCCACTTAAAGGCTCATCAGAGGACTCACACAGGTACTGGTGTAGGATGCCTCTCTCTCTCTCCTTGTTCTCCTGCCACCTAGCCATTACGGTCTCCTTTTATTTCTCTTTTTTAAAAGGCTTATCTTCCCAAAAGTCCAAGCCTCTAGCTATGAAATGGGGGTCAAGGTGGAAAAATGTTGTAGGCCTGCATCTGTGTCTGAAGGGAAGGGGGAAATTCGTGATTTACCTGCTGTTGTCTTATGTGTTGCAGATATCTGTTTACTGGGTTTTGGTGCAGAATCAATGCCGATTGCCTAAAGGAATGGGATGCCCAATTCCCATTCAGATAGTTGTTACTAAAATATGGGACTTGGATGCCTCATTCCCACAGGTGCCTTTTAAAATTTGAATTTCAGTTAAGTCTTATTTGGACGAAATGGAAAATATTGTAGGTAATGTTTTTAAAAGATTACAAGAGATTGTGTGTGTGTGTGTGTGTGTGTGTGTGTAAGAGAGAGAAAGAGAAAAAGAGAAAAAGAAAGAAAGAAAGAAAGAAAGAGAAAGAAAACTGGCTAGATACACTCATAAATTCTGGCTCTGTTTGGCTGCTCTAGTGATGCAAAGCAGCCAGAATGTACTGATGAATCTATCTCAGCTCTGTGTGAGGTATGGGTAGAAGGGCATAGGAGATTAGGCTGTAAAGAGGGAGATTAGGTTGCTGTTTTGGGTAATATTTAATAATGGTGTGTGTGTGTTTCACTCTCTAAGCTACTTGCAGCATACCAAATTGGCTTAGATTTGGCGATTCAGAACCCCCAATCCCGTGTCATCTGTTTATAGTCCCCAGAAGCATTTTGGTTGGAATGTTCCTTGACAATAATAACTGTGAAATCGACGAGTGTCACTGCTTTGTTCTAACTTCACATGTGATAGGGGATGATAAATTCCCATTAGCACTATCTTATCCTGTGATTATTCTTGTTTCCAGAGGGATTGCTGGAATCAGTTTCTTCAATTTTACATTAAAATGTGTGGTCTCTTACGATAACTGCACATTTAATTCACGATCTTATCATATAAGCGGATTCCTAGACGCTAGGTTGATCCTGCAAGGTGAAAACAGCACTTTGGACCAGTGCAGTAAATCAAACATATCTGTGGATAGTTAAGAGAGCTGCATCCATCTTGCTGCCAGCAGCATTTAAGAAGTTACATGGTGTAACACATGAATCATAATGTAAAAATGGAATTGTTTTTTATCATTAATGTGGGCATTCTAAATGCTCCCAGTGGTGGGAGGCATCTTGACGAAAGTAACCTCTCTTGTGACCTGCCAATGAAGGAGTAGCCCCGTCAATCTGCACTTGAGCAGGAGGAGAAATCCTTTACCGCCTCTGGCATGAGGCTCCATTTTGAGAATGCAGTAAGACAGATACCGTGACCACTGTCAGACTACATATAATTAGTCAAAACGCTTAAACTGGGGAAGGTGCTCCCACCAGAACCACGAATGTTGAGCATGTGTGTTTCAGATTTGAAACACACATCTCTCCTGATCTCTCCAGAGCCAAAGCCATGTAGCTTCTGCTCTAAAACCAGAAGTGACCTATCTTCTGGATCCACTTCAGATGTCACACAGGTTGGCAGAGAATGCGACATTTCACAAGGAAGGGCTGACCTCATGAAATTTTCATTATTTAAGATGGGTGGGGGGAGAGAAGGAGGATTGCAAAAGCTACTGATCTTGTGAAATTTCCACTGTTTGGAGTCAAAATCTTGCAAGAACAGCCCACCGTGTTTTTGATGCTTTTGAACTTCAAGCTCTTGGCCTAGTTCAACATTAAGCCTGAATGTCAAGCTATAGCCAACCAAGATCTTAACATCATTGCCTCAGCCTATCTGTATTTCAAATGTTTTATAGTTTAGAGCTGGGGAGAAGTGTTTCTCACTGAATCTGGAGAGCCTTATTCTGATACCTTTACCTGTGCTGCATAGAGGTCCTAGCTCACAAATAGTCCTGTTGGCTTCAGTGGGTTTACTCATGGACTGAAGTGCCAGTTGATGTAAACAAAGATATCAGAATAAGATCGCAGATTATTTCTTGGCTTTTGGAAGAGGACCTACTCGGCTTTTACAGAGAAAGGCCGATGACAGAAGTGGTTCTGAAAGCCTGAAGAATACCCAGTGGTGGAACTTTCTCCACAAAAGTCCTGCCTATGCAACAGATATAGCCCTAGTGATGGACCCAGCTACATCCCGGCTGTCCCCAGGAAGAGTTTTAAAGCACAGTTCTGTTGTGCCGTCGCGATGGGACACCTCACTTCTTTGTAAGAGCAGTGTGAAAGCCTTGGGCATGGTTTGAACCTTCAGTGCTTTGTAACAGGATTTTCTTTCACTACGGCAGTGTAGTATGTGTAGTATAATCAGGAGCTTAAAACTGATCACTCTGAACAACAAAACTAGTGGTTCTACCACAAGGAGAGAGTCAAACTGCCTCCAAAACAGAGACTGTAAACGTTAGAGGGGAGCAGATTGGGAAATTCCGGGCTGTATATTGTTCATGGCTCAAGCTGTCTCCTCCCAGCCCCAATGCCCAAGATTATAGACAAGAAATGCTCATCTCGCTTGGTTCTTTGTTTTCGCCTGCAGCCTGCTTGGCTCTGTCGTCGGTATAATGTTGCTGTCGATTGTGAATGCAGCCGACAGTGCCAATGGCCACTAGCCACTTGGCTCAGTCAGTAGCTGAAATAGAGGGTCTGAAATGATTGCAAGATATTTTACTTTGGCTGGTAGCTTGCTTGTGTGTAATACAAGAGCCATTTGCCAGTTCCTGCTCTGTGCAGAAAGGGCAGGATGGCGCTTGCAGACAAAGAGCTCTCAGTATGAGGTTCAGACAGAGCAGAAGGAGGATCACTCAAGTCATGTATAAAGACCACGTGCCAGATCAAAATGATTCACTCCTTCCCATGAAAATTAAAGCCACGTCTGTTGGGGGATGGCTTGCGTTCCTTTTTGTTTGTATGTAACCCTGAGCGAACACTTGGCTGGCTTTCTTTAGTGTGTGACGATCCAAACCGAGCTAGGCATACTACAAAATGATAGCAACCCACTAGATCGGACTTTTTCTTATATAGTGTGTTTATATAAGCAATAGTACTTAGAGGTTTCCGGTCAGGATTGGGGTCACAATGTTTTAGGCGCTGTACAAGCTCCTATTATTCTGCTGCACCATATGTAAGAGATTCAGGAGATGATTATATGGCACATTTGATGCAACATTTTCACTATGAAACCATCAGCCTTTAGAAAGGGATGAACAACCATCTGTATGGAAGAGAACATAATTTGGAAAGGGCAGAATAATCTGAATGAAACAGAAGGGAATGAGGAATATAGAATAAATGGGGAAATTAAAATGGAGGTTGTACAGACCGAAATGGGGGAAGCCAAGCAGTGGGTAGGAAGACGCGTGTGACAGAAAACTTTAAATGGCCAGAAAAGGTGAGCTGTGTGTTGGGGAAAGACGTGCAGCTAATGTGGGAGTGAGGTGTGGAATCTAAATGGAATAAATGCAGTCGGGCTGCCTGCAGATGTAATCCAGCCTTAACACATTCACTTGCACTTAATCACACAGCAGCCATCGGTGCAAGCAACGACAGTTTGTCTCTTTGGGAAACAGGGATTTTAGCCCAGTCTTAACAAATACATGGAGCTGAATTACCAATATAGCAAGGAGCAGAGGGGGAGCTAATTGGAATGCACCAAAAAAAAGTACAGTCATCAGCCTCTTCCTAAATTAGAAGGCAGGATATTGCTGGCAAGGGTCTGGATGCAAACACATCTAGAAATGAGCTGGCACATGACCTAAAGAAGGGTTAGTCACCACGATTCATTTTGTACCTAAGCTCAGAGGCCAGTGGAACAGATAAGGCTTCTCATATTGGACTTCCTTGTACTAATATGGGGTGGAAGCAGGGGGAGCGGGGAATATAATGATGGGACGGAGTCTTTCTGGCCAGAAATAAACACCTCCAATGGACTTGCAAGGAAGATCCTTAAGCAGGAGATTTTATTCAAGATGACCCTCTGATGGATCCTGCTTGGGACTCCTCTGTGTGTCTTTCGGGATGTTCTGGGGACTTCAGGATTTTTTTTTTCTTTTTAAAATTAGGGTCTGGAGAGATCTAACTTCCCAGTGCTTTCATGTCCCCAGGTATCTTAAGGGCTTTAAGCAGTAGCCTGTCTCACATTGTCTTCCCATTTTACTATATAGTGTCCTTTATCCAAAGTGCTGGGTAAGAATAACGAACCCAAACCAACCAATCACTGGTGGTCCTGCATGACAACAAATTATTAGAGTTATAAGAAGAAGAAAAGGGAGGCATCAGATCACTAGAAGCAGCATTAAACAATAGTAAGGGAGAAAGGCTTCGAGATGGGGTTTAAGATTACAGTGGGGAAGAGATTTCCAAAGAGTAGGGGATAGAAGAGGAAAAGTGTAGTATTTAGAAATGGCAAGAGAAGAAGGAATAGTGGTAAGAAGAGTGAGAGATAACAGGAAGGAATAGGAAGTCAGGGAATAACTGGGGAAATAAGATGATTTGATAGCATTAGACAGCAAGACCAGTGATAGCATTAGCGTGTGAAATAATATCTACATTGTATTAATGAGATAGTGCAAGTGGGTAGGAAGCCAGCGAAGCAAGAGGAGAAAGATATGAATAGCCAAGCAAAGCAAATTGAGGAAGAAATTTGGAAGAGCTGCACAGGCAGCATGGAAGAAATCAAGACGGGAGATTGCCTGCCTTTGGCCCAGGATTACTGCTGTGCCAAAAGAAAGATTCACAGCTTTATGTGATGTTTAGAAGATCACCTGCAGGGGTTAGCAACATGAGAAGTGGGAGGGCTGAAAGGGAGTCCTTGGTCACAGATAATACCAAGCTTCCCTGTGTGTGGCAACAGAAACAGTGGGCATACTTAGTGGGAGGAAATCCTTTATTGGTTATATTTACTTTGGGTTAGTTGGCTGTTCTTTTGCATTGCTAAACTGAAAGGGGTTTTTTATTTTTTTTTGTTTTGTAATTTGAATAGACGTGAAACTAGAGTTCATCTAAACTGATTAAAATGAGCCTAGTCTGGGTTTTCCCTTCCTGAGTCCATTTAATGTTCAGCTAATTTTGGAAAAACTTTGCCATTTCACTTTTGAAAATGCCCAAGTCTAATCCCTTATGCCACTGAGAATTGTGACTGTGGAAATGGGTCTGTCAAAGATACTAGGTCATAGGAGAACATCTACGTAGACCTAAATAACCAATAGATAGCACTTACATTTTAAAACTTTTTCTTTATCTACAGACCAGCTGCAGCACTATGCAAGGTCCCCGATGTGACATGCCAATCTGCTTCAGTGTACAGGGGGCACCTCTAGTGTCCCGGATACCCATTAATTCCTTGGTCTCTGCCAAGACAGAGCCGACAAAGGTGTTCATTACGTGGACAACAATTCTCAAGTAATGGGACTAAGTCCTTATCATGAGACCCTTGTCTCAATTCACATAGATCTCACTCTGATCACTACTGTCCTGAGCTGGATTAGAAATGGTGGTTGAGGGGGTGACTTCTCTGAAACACACATTCATTCTGATAGGACCAAATCCTGTCATCATACAGATGGGCGGTGGGAGGAGCCTTGTGTGGAACCGATGAGATTTTTTCCCTAGAAGTCTGGCGACTGAGGATGACCATGTAATAGAGAACTGTGAGCCTTATGTTAGCACCCATTGGGAAAATTAATTTAAAAACAGATAAAGGACCTGGACAGGATGGGGACAACCCAGCATTGTTTTTGTAAGTTATAATTATGCCTTTCTAAGCTGCTGCAGCTGTTGGAGTGTGAGATCAGGACAGGGTCTAGAACCAATGGGGATCATTTTATTTACTTTTCCGAGAAGCTTTTACTTATGGCTCTGTGCAAGGAATTTTGGCGCAAGCTATCGTGCTGTAATGAATTAAAAACTATTAAAAGACAGGGGCTTCCATCTAAGGAGAGTTTAAATAATAGAATGGAGAAGGTAGAAGCATACAGTACAACCCAAATTATCCAGACTTCTCAGAGGGCATGCAAAAACCTTTGTCTGGCTGGGGAATCAAGGCTAGCAGGCTTAAGTCTTTCTCTGCTCACAGCCATCTTTATATGTTGCAAAGAAACCCAAAGGTGCATAAACCCAATTGTTTTGCTTTGTAAATCATTTTTAAAACAAATGAGAATACTCTTTTTTTTGTTGTTGTTGTTGCTACATCTGATTAAGTCATGCCACTTATTCCTACAAGATCTTGAGGTAAATAGTTGAGTACGAATGAAAAAAATTAGATGTTTATGGGGATACAGTTTTAAAGTTGGATGCCTATATCTATGTGTAGGCACACAAGTGCTACTTTAGACATCTAAACCTTTAGTTAGGCACCTAAGTGTTGAACTCATATTTGAAGATTGGGCCCACAATGGAAAACATCTGCCGTTCTACTAGCTAAGATAACCTTTATAAGGGCTCATGTTTCAAGATAAAAGCTGATCACCAGCTAGGCGCAGAATGAATTTGTCCCCTTACAGTATAATATTGCACAATTAGAAGTATAATAGGGGATTTTACACCTTTTCCTGAAGCATCTGCTCCTTTACTTCTGACAGAAGCAGGATATTGGGATGGCTGGACAATTGAGCAGTCCTAGCAGGCCAATTCCCATGTCCATAAATGGTTATTAATGCAGTGGAGTCTTCTTGAAGCAAATTATTATTTAAAGGTCAATGATTTTATATAAATGATTGTGTATTTAATAGACTGTGTATATTTTTGTATAGTATATTATATGTTGAACTAGCAGTAGATACTATGGCTGCTTGCATAAGCTTTCAGTCACCTTTTCATTTGCAAAACACTCACCTTTTCAGGTGTTTGGTCTTTACCCAGTGAGAGTGGTTGGTTGTTTTATTCTAAAGTTTGAGCAAAAATTATTGGTTTTTGTAAAAGAGGCAGGAGTATTGGGAAGGGGCAGGGCAGGAAAACACTTTCCCATTAGAAAACAAGTTTTAAAAATTGTAACACTGTAAGGACTGGGGTTGGAAGGTTGGTATTGGTCATGGAAATAGGCTTTGTGTAGAAGACACACATTTAAGCATATCTGGTGAAAACTGGTTTGGATTGACTGAGTTATATTCATTGAAAATTGATCTTCTCACATGTTGTTCAGAGTACACTGAATGGCAGTCTTTTCATTGACTTTGTGAGCTTCAGATTGGGCCCAGCAAGTGAGTATCATCACTATAGATAAATCTCTCTTCTCTCCTCCCCCATCCCCGTATTATAAGGTCACTAACCTGGTAAAGTTTCTGCGTCATCAAATGATACATATTCTTAATGCATTTGTGTCATTATTTCACGCAACATAGTTAATTACACTTGGTGGAGTTAATTACTCCAGATGATTTATGAGCTGGTGTTCTTATCTCCCATAGAACTGAAGAGAGTTTCCTGTTTCCAAAATCCAGATTTAATAATGCAATTCCTGATATAAATTTCCCAGCCAAATAGTTCATGCATGTTGAACTAACCCATCTTAAACTGGCTTGCACAATACACTGTAGCAAAAGACTACAACATGGCACCAGAGGAGAGCTATTCAACATTTTTAACCACATTTTTGTGTTCATTCAAAAATGGCCTTTTTACTTTTTAAAAATCAGATTTTTTTTTATAAAACTGGAAAATGAGAAATTCTGGAGAGTTTTTCATTTTTCTCTGTCTCATTTTTCCCCCTCTCCTCCCTATTTTTCAGAGGCAAAAGGAAAAAAAAGAGGTAAAAATGAATACAAAATAATTTCAAACAAAAAAATATGTTCCCTTTTCAAGACCCGCAGCACTAAAAAGAATTTAAAATGTTAGCATATTTCTGTGAAAATATTTAACCATTTTTCCATCAGCTCCAATCACTGATAAGTCTTCCTGTGTTGCTTGGAATTTCTCAGAGAATCTATATACACAAAATGAAAGTCCACAAACTATAGATCTTTGCCCCCGAGTTGTGCATTGTGGAAATTTATGGTGCGTGTTATAAATAGCCCTTTTCATTACTTGCTCTTCTGTGTAACTTGCAAAAAAAAATCTATTGTGGGGTCCTGGAAAAATCTTTCATGGTGAATTGAAATCTTTGAGTTTTTGTCCCCTTCCCCCTTCATCTGTTTATTTTGCTGTGGTTGCCTCCACTGCATCTTGAGCTTTTAGAGCTAAACTGAATTTGAAACTAAAAGCTCTTATTGGAGGAATTTTTTTTTTTTAAGTTCTTCCAACCTCTCTGGGGACAAAAATAATGGCAGTTTGAAGCAGCAGAGAATCAGTAATTAGGGCAAACAGCAATGCCTAGCATGACTGGGGGAAATATGAGGAAAGGAGGAGGAGAGTGCAACAGACAGATTTGTGCAGCCTGTTACTAGGAAACCACATCAGCATTAAATGCAGTGTGCTAATTGGCTAGCAGTCACTGCCAAGGTACCAACCTTGGCCTGCTACACAGCTGTTTCTACTCTCTGGTTGCTAGGCAACTGCATCCACTGTCCCCTTCTCCCTCCCCACCACACTTATTCTAGAGGCTAATTGGCTACTTTTGCTGCTGGTGTTGCTGCTGGGTACCAGTCTGGGCCTGCTGCTCTGCTGTTCTCCCGAGGGGTCTGAGGTGGGGGAGGATATGTTGGCAATTAATGGAGCATAAGTGCAAATTCTACACAATGTCTGGCACCTGTGTCCCTAGTCCTGCTCTTTAAACTAAATCCTTCTTCTCTGAGCACACATCTGAATCCTGGAGCATCTTTCTTGGCTAAGCTTATTAGAATACATTGAAAAGAAAATGAGAATTTAGAAGGCTGTATGGCTCTTTTATGGGAGAATAAACGTGGTATTCCTCAGCTGCTTTGTGTTCAGCGTATGTGTCAATGCACAGTGGATATTTATTAAATGCTTCTTTGCTAGGAGGGTAGAAAATTGTATGTTTTCCTTTCTTTGCCATTGGTTACATGCTTTGAACCTTGTTGTTTATACACCTGAATGTGTGGGGTGTGTATGTATATAGAAAATAAGGTAGAATCAGAATCATTTATTTTCATGCACTGAATGACTACATGCAGAAAACTATTATGGGTTTTGTGTGTGAAAGATACTTATTGGGCCCTTAATTTCATTTTTCCCGCTTCTAAAATGGGCATGAATATAGCCACCTTTGTACAGGAACTTTTGAGCTTTTTGGGTGAAAAGATCTATACTGTGTACATGGAAATCATACTAATTTTAACATGTAATCGTCCCTGTTGACCTAAAAAGAGTCACAACCTCGTCTCATTGTGTATTTGACACTCCTATCATATTCTGCCTAATGTCCATTTGCTTTGTACTGTCACCTTTGAGGTGGTAGTTATCTTTCTGGGTGGTGCCCAAATGGTAATGAATAAAACAATTCTTATATAGCCAGAAAAGAATGATGAAACAGTTAAATTATGTCCAGTACCCTCTAGTCCTTTGTATATTTAAATAAAGTCATTTTCCATTTCTCAGTAAAAATCAATTAGAAGAATGAAAGGACCTTAAGAAAAGCGGATATTGATTTTATAAGTAGTTTCGCTTTTACTTAGTTGAGGAGAGGCACACAAGTTGCTCGACACAGAGATCGTATACTTAACCTGCAGAGGGTGTCTCTGTGTCTTTTCAGGAGACTTTTCTGTCTCAGCTGTGTGAGCCATACCATTATAACTTGTGCTGCTCACCTGAAACTGTGGTTTGGCAGCCAGCAAAGGATCTTGGACTACTTCAAATCTGTCTCTAGAGAGACTGGGGTTCACTATAGCCCATGCTCCGTCATGGAGTAGAATGTGCACAGTGAAATGAAAGGTGGGTAGTGGTGTGCATGGGGCACTAATAGACTTATTAAGGTATGAGTCTTTTGGGGGAGTCCTTGAAATCTGTCATCCTTTCTGCACCATGCTGATGATCACTTGGCATCTCTCATAGAAATAAAGGTTTGACATAGTGTCCTTGACCGACAACATTTCCTGTTGTGCTGCATGCTGGCTATTCTGCCTGATTACTACCCTTGCCCCAGCAAAGGCTCTGTTTCACTGGTACGCTGTGTATGTAGTTTGTAAAGCACTCTGGGATGAAAGGTAAATGTAAGATACGTATTATGTGATTATGGTATTAAGCTTCTTATTGTGATACAATTAAGACAAACGGTGAGCAAAACCAAATTCACATCTCCTCAAGGCAATGTGGGTCGGGAATCATTTATCACTAAAATCCCAACGCCACCCCACCCCCATCAGGAATTCTCTTGTTACGTTCCGGGATTGCTTTAGTGAAACAGGAAGTGTTATTCTGTGACCTATGTCTTAGATTGGTTGGATTTCAGTGACACTGACACTTCTGCTGTGTGTGATGGCCCATTTTAGACTACTCTCTGTGAAACAGCAACCACTAAGGGTACATCTGCACTGCTTGCGGGATCGGTGAGTAGTGATAGATCGATTTATTGCGTCTAGTGTAGATGCGATCCTGAAGCATGTTCCGCATTGACTCCTGTACTCCACTCCACAAGAGGTGGAAGCAAAGTCAACAGGGGAGCGGCAGTGATTGACTCGCCACTGTGTGGACAGCCAGGTAAGTCGACCTAAGATACGCCGACTTCAGCTATGCTATTTGTGTAGGTCGACACCCTCCTTCCCCCAGTGTAGACTAGGCCTAAGGATTTTGCAGAAGGGGTGGGAAGGAGAACTATTAAACAGGTTCTCCGAAAAGTCAGTGAGGCTGCTCTGGTTCTGATCTGACTCAGGCCTCGTCTACACTGGGAGTGGGGCAGAAATATCGACCTAAGATACACAACTTCAGCTACGCTAATAGCGTAGCTGAAGTCGGCGTATCTTAGGTCAACTTACCTGGCTGTCCACACGGCGGCGAGTCAACTGCTGCCGCTCCCCAATCGACTCCGCTTCCGCCCCCCCAATCGATTCCGCTTTCACCCCTTGCAGAGGTGGAGTACAGGAGTCGACGGGGAACACACTTGGGGATCGATCACTACCTGCCAATCTGGCGGGTAGTGTAGACGTACCCTCACATAACTTCCTGCTGTTCCACCACCCCACTCCCCTTTGCTTAGGGGAGGAGTTCAGGAGAAAGATCCTGCATTTAACTTGACTATCTCTACAACGAAGCCAGTGGAACACAAACGTCTAGCAGTGACTCTGAGCCCCCACAATTTCTTAGCAGCTCAAGCTTTTGAAATTGTTTCTCTCACAAATCATCTGATTTTATCTCCAATTTTTAAAAAGAGAATTTAAAAATAGAATTTGCAGTGTTGTACCAGTTAGAAAAATGCACTATTGTGGGTCCTGAAACTGTGTGAAAATAAGTTACAGTGGATGAGCACACGCTGACTTTTTAATGGCGGTTTTCTAATTTTATGTTTTAAAGGTGCCTTTACACAGTATTGAAGAATGAAAATGACTTTTTTTTTTTTAATTTAAATGAAGTTCAAAATGTACGTCATCAAGGATCCATTTCCCCCTCCCCCCATTATTTTGACTGTTGCAGTGTTTGGGGTGGGGGTGCGTGGTTGCACACTCATTCCTGGTGTATTAATTTATTATTATTTTATAAAGTTACAGCGTGAAATCCTAGCCCTGTTGAAGTCATAGGGAGTTTTGCCATTGACTCCAGTAGAGCCAGCATTTCACCATGTACTTTCTTGTTTGCGCGTTTCCTTTACTAAAACAGAAGAGCACATGGAATTCATCCCTCACCATTCTTTTCCACTGTTACCACCAATGAGATCAGAGAGATACCTCACTCCCAGACGCCCTTTGTGGGACCAGTAGCCAAGAGAGGCTTTTAATTTTATCTACAGTGGGTTAGAGCAGAGGTCAGCAACCTTTCAGAAGTGTTGTGCCGAGTCTTCATTTATTCATTCTGATTTAAGGTTTCGCGTGCCGGTAATACATTTTAAAGTTTTTAGAAGGTCTCTTTCTAGAAGTGTATACATACAACAATAGTTTAGTTATATATTAAAGTAAATAAGGTTTTTAAAAATGTTTAAGAAGCTTCATTTAAAATTAAATTAAATGCAGAGCCCCCCGGACCGGTGGCCAGGACCCGGGCAGTGTGAGTGCCACTGAAAATCAGCTCCCGTGCCGCCTTCAGCATCCGTGCCATAGGTTGCCTACCCCTGGGTTAGAGTAAAGCAACAGTGAAAAGACACCATTAGTTCTTATCCTTTGTTCACAGAAATCTCTCCCTTCCCCCACCCTCCCATTTTCAAAATTACTATATGGAGGAATTGGGGGGGTGGGTGGGGGGAAGGAAAGCTAATCTCTTTTAGGTCTGTGAGGCAAGGATCCCTTTTTGACGTGGCTTTAAAGGTCACAGGCACTTTTGCCTTTCTGTCGCACAGCTGACTGTAAGCAACCAGGCTGCCTGGGAGCACAAAAGAGCACTGTCTGACATTTGGCAGAACACGCCTAATGTTACGGAGGAAGGGAATCTGAAAACAAAACCGGACTCTCTGCTATGCAAAGAAATCGGGGACAGAGCCCCTGGAGCACAGACAACAGAGATATGTAGCATGCCACCCATATGTGTATTCTAGACAGGCCTAATAGAATTATTGCTGGCCTCTAATAAGCTAAATACAGCACTCTATATTATGAAAGTACTTGATAAATGTTAATTAGACAAATCCTGCTTCAGTCATAATGTCCACTGATTTCAGGCAAAGACCACAGCATTTGTTAACAACCCTTCTGTTCTGTAGACGCTTGTACGTTCAACTGTCTCTACCTGTCAGGTTGGAACAAGCATCAGCATCTCTCTGCATAACGTATACAACAAATGCACAGCCACGCAGAAACACATCCGCCTTGCTGTCTCCATTGCGAGAGAGGCGTCTCTTCTCTTGCAGCCACACAAGTGAAATGATTTTCACCATGCGCATTCTCCCCCTCCCCCAGCCATTTGTTACTGTGGTGTATTACTTTTAAAAACAACGTGTTAGTTTCCCAGTAGACCAGCCGCTGAATGAATGTTTCCACCATCAGGGACAAGCCCAGAATATGGAGTGTCATTTCTGGGTGTCCACTTTCTATGCCAGTGGAGACTCAGGGCAGCGTGCAAATCTTGCCCTGGATCTCTATGGGGGAGTATGTAGGATGTAGTACACTCGAGGGCAGTGGTTGCGTGGGCCAGCATTGGGAGCAGTGTCCGAGCCACCAGAGGCGGCTCCAGACACCAGCGCAGCAAGCGCGTGCCGAAGGCGACCTGCCAGTCACTGTCAGGGTGGCAGTCAGGTGGCCTTTGGTGGCATGCCTGCGGGAGGTCCACTGGTCCCGTGGATTCGGCGGCATTTTGGCGGTGGGTACGCCAAAGCCGAGGGACCGCCGGACCTCCCACAGACATGCCACCAAAGGCTGTCTGACTGCCACACTTGGGGCATCGAAAAACATAGAGCCACCCCTATGAGCCACAGCTGAGATGGACATGGGAAGCACCACTTTGCCCATGATCCAGGCCCTGTCAGAAATGAAAACTTTGAATGGCTTTTTGAGCAGAAAACTCCTTTTTAATAAATTTGCCTCAGTGCATCTAGCTTGTTCCAATCCAGCCCACGCTATGTTTGTTCTGTTTTCTCATTGCTACCAGCCAGCGGTTTCTTTAGGATTTCTTTTATTTTTACTGTCTAACCCAAAAAATGGCTGGGGCAAACACACCAATCAGAAGAGAATTGGGGCATCCTAAATACTACAGCACATATAAAGGTAGGCATGTTTCATTGGTCTCTTTTGCCTCGGTCTTACAGCACAGGACGGACCTGCTGTTCTAAGACCTTCTGCTCTAGAGCAGTAGAGGAATGTTACCTGCACAGTGTGAGGAATGGTCATGATTGCCTTAAAATATCTGGGCTCTGGAAGAAAAAAACCCGACAGCACCTGCCTACATTGAGCTGCTGGGAGAATGTGATTTGAAAGGAAAATCCTGCTGCCTTTTTTTTTTGTTTTGTTTTTTCCTCGAACCCTCCCCCATCCACTACCTTTTATTCTTTAGGGCCTGTAGACTGTTATTGCTTCACTGATGGATCCATTTGGGCCTTGGCATTTCTCCACCGGCTGCAGGCCCATGTAGGGTTTCCTCTTCTAATAGGAACGATGCAACGCGTACCTTTTATGGATTTCACTTTTCAGACCCGAGTTGAGGATAAAAGGCTTGAATTGCTGAACCCTGGGAGATATCCCAGCCCATTCTCCTCTCCTCTCCATGCCAGCTTTCCACTTTATCTCTGGAGCAGCAAAGCCTAGCTTGTAATCAATAATGTTTGGTAAATGACTAGTCACAGAGAAGCTTTTCCTACCCGTACTGGGCCAAACCAGTTCCTGGGGTAACTCTGTTGCAATCAGTGAATTTGATCCTCACGCTCTTGACTTAGCCTGTTTGCTTACTGTGGCACTCCCGGTTTCGGACTATAAACTATTCAGATCTCTCCCTAGTTCCTGCTGAACATACTCCGAGGTAGATACATGACATGAGGAGACCTGAAACACTATATTTGGTACTTAAATCTGCTGAGAGTGAGCGAGAGATTTTAAAGAAGTGCCACAGCAATTTTCAGAATTTTTTTTTAAAAAAGCCTTTCCCTCCCTGCTAATAACCACACACCCCCTTGAAGCTTAACAAGGGAATCTGTTTCCTCACTGGGTTCTCACTCATCCCCACTTCCCCTAATGCATCCAGACTCTTTTTATTGCTGGGCTGCTCAGAGAGAGCTGGGCATAGTGCCCTAGCTGCAATGTAGGAGAAGAGTATTCACACGTTTGTTCTGAGATGTGGTAAGCATGTGCACACGCACACTCTTTGCAGTCCTATACAGAAAGGGGTCATGTGTGGGGAGGAGGGGGAGTTTTGGACCTTGACAGCATCCATTCTAAAATGTTAATGGCCTTGGAGTACCGTCTTTGAGGTCATGGGTGTTACATCAGAGCTGCATTTGACCCCCAGAACCTGGTTTGTAGTATCAGATGGGGTAAGTGAACACAGCAGAGTGAATTCTGCACTGACTTCTGGCAGCCCGACTGACTTCAAGGGAATTGTATGAGAGACAGTTCCATGCGGGATAACAGCTGATAAACATATGGTCAGAAAGGTGCTAATCAGTCACAATCGCCTGTGGGATTAACTGATTTAAAGAGAACACTTTTCTCCTCTTGCGCTTGCAGCACCGAAAATATCGTTGGCACTTTATAATCCACTAAGCAGGTGCATCTAAGTGAGGATACAAGACTTGGGGTCCGGGTGGGAGGAGATGCCGGTGCTATGAGGGTCGAGAGTGAAAGGCAACTCCTAAAAGCCGGAACTAGAGCAGTATTTTTCGTTAAGTGGTATTTTAAGCATTGCAGGTTTAATTACATGTGCAATTGTACACCTATTTGCCTGACATACATGGGCAATCATGGTGCCTGTGCACAGGAACAGCCACTTGCATGGGCAATAACCAGATTTGTGCATACAACACTGACTCAAGGAATTGAAAACACAGCTGTGGGGATGTGGCGGGGGCCGGGGGTTAAAAAAACCCAAAACATTCTGACGGTTTTGAAATATTTCTTTCACCAAGGTAGCATAAGAATTTAAGATGTACTGAAGTTGGGGCCTGATCCAAAGACCATTCAAGTTGATGAAAAGTTTTCTATTGACTTCAGCGGGCCTTGAAACAGGTTCAGAATGGGCAATTGCTTTTGGGAGTGTGCCATCGATTTGAAGAGTCTGAGTGAATAGAAGTCATTAGTGCTTGTGGGCTAGGCAACCAGGTGTGAGGCAAGATCAGTGGTTCTCATGCACTATGTGGCTAACGGGGAGGCAAAGGCCTGGCTGGGTGTGGGGCAAAGAGTGGGAAGGTTTAGGCAGCAGTAATTTCATTGCAGTGCTGATTGTTCTCTCGTCCCCCTGCAGGTGAGAAGCCTTACAAGTGCTCGTGGGAAGGGTGCGAGTGGCGTTTTGCACGAAGCGACGAGCTCACGAGGCACTACAGGAAACACACAGGGGCAAAACCCTTTAAATGCAACCATTGTGACAGGTAATGCAGCCTTCTAAATCTAGTGTTCAAGCAAATGTACTGCTGGTGAAAGACAGCGCACTGCCAGCCCCAGGGACCAAAGCTTCTGGTTTTCCACATAGCATATGCAACAGCAGTTCATGTTTCCTTACAGTGCATCACCAATGTGTTTTGCCCCAAAACCCCGCTTTTCCTCAGTGGCCAGCAGGAGAGTCAGGCATAGTGGGGGGTTCTGGGAAGAGGAAGTTTGTCCACTAGCAACTGGGCTGAGACCAGCAACTAATTTCTGTACCTTTTTGTCTTATGGATACCTAAAGCAGAAGCATGGAATCAAGGCCAGATTGTGGTCCCAGCGAAGTCAGTGAGAGTTTTGCCATTGACTCTGACTGGAGCAGGATTTGGCCCAATGCACAGCTTTGTTTAGCAAAATCTCACTTTAATATGCATAAACTCTACCCAACCTGCTAGCCACATCGTCATCTTGGCTTCCCTTCTCCATGATCCCATGTGACTTGGACAACAACAAAAGACTGTACTTCCTTGCTTATGAAACTGTGGTTGGGCTCCACCTCTTGGCTTCCTGGTCCCTGTAAAGGAAGTCACCTGAGGACTGTCAAACCTTACAAACCAGAGGGTCAAGGGAGTCAACACAGCCTAAGATGGGGAGTGTACGATGCTCACAGGTTCTCAGATGAATGGCGCAGGTACCCAAGATCTAGAACCAACCTCTGGGGGCTGAATTTTCCCTTTTCTGCATGTTAAATCTATCATTGATCCTCTGGTTCAGTTAACTGAGAACGCAGCCCTTTGTTTGCCTCTCTTCCTATAGGCAGCTGAGGGACAGTTCCTGGGGAAAACAAAGGGCAACATTTTCAAAAGTGCCTATGTGATTTAGGCACATCTGAACATTTTACCCCAAGGATTTTAGGTGAAATCAAAGGAGCCCTGACGATTCACACAGAGAGAATCTAGTCCTCTTGTCTTTAAATCCCACATTTGATGACCTCCGTTTTATGTGATGCTGTAGATTTAAGATTTTGTCATCTGTCTTTTGAAGCACCTAGATCCAGGGATAGGTACCCAAAGCCAGGTTTTCCAAGGAACTCCTCAGCCAACAGCTCTCATTTGGGAAGCTAAAAATGAGGTGACTGGGTTTGCCTAGAGAGGGGTCTGCTCAGCTTGTGTCATCCAGAACAATGGGAGCTGCTGGCCACTGCCTCCTCTTGGAAAACCTGGCCTCTTCATTTAGGTGCCGGAATGGAAGCAGAGCTCCTTTGAGAATCTGGCTCTTTAAAATAAATACGTAACTGGGATGGAGCAAGAGAGACACTACACAAAGAATCACATCTGACAGTACTGACATTATCAGTACTTCCCCCGCCGAAACTGGAAGCTGGCAATGCCCACGTCGAAGGCTGGATCTAGTGTAGGCATAATCAAATAATATGCTTGCATCTGAACATGTTATCCAGCTAATCCTATTTTTAAGAGGCTTAAGAAAATTACCCGTCTTTTTAATGCAGCTCTAAGGTTCGCAGTTACGATAAGAAAATGGTTTATAATACAATATAGAGTTTATAAAGCCTGTGGGCACACCAGACTGGCCAAGAGCAAGCATAGAAAAAGGACACATAGAACATAAACAGGGACAATCCTTTGATGGGAAGGAAATTTGATCATTTGCACATCCTGTCTTTCCAAGATCCTCATCCTCCTCTCTCCCCCACCCTCAACCAAGGGCTTCCTCTGTCTTTTATCCCTGGATTGTCTTTTGTTTTCTCAGAACGATAAAGGATAAACCAAGCATAGACCCTCTGGAGTCTTGCCTTTTTAAAAGCATCTCTGTGAAGTAGAAGAACATTGGCATTCTTTATTTTTATTGTAAGAGGCTGCTTTCTGCTTGCCTTTCCTTTTTAAGAACTACCCAAGTCCCCTCCCCCACTGCGATCCCTTAACCCCCCAATAAACAAGCCACCCTTTTCGGTTTCTATTGCAAAAAGACAACAGTTGTGATAATCCAGCTCCAAGGAGATCTCACCACTCATTATTAACTCTGCAGTCTCTCCTTTAGTTGTTTGTTACATGTTGAGTTGGAAGACTAATACCTCTCTCTTTAGTAAGTGTTTCTTCTATAGGAGACATCATCAGTGTCTATCTGCTGTTTCATTCAATGAATTTTTTTCCCTTAAATTTGTCAGTTTTTTGCCATTTGACCAAATCTATGGCAAGGTAAAAAATATTCCCCAGTTTAAGCGGATCCTATGTGGTGTAATCTATCCATCCATTTCCCACCACCCTTTCACTAAATCTAGTTTGGAAAGCTCAGGGACTTACTGTGTTCAAAGTGGTTCAGAGTGATGGCTCCTTTACTTCGCTGGCCCTGCTTTGACTTCACACTTTGTTTCCTTTCTCTTCCTCTTTCCTTCTTCCCAAGTGTGCTCAACACCCCCTACTCCAGCCCTGTATTCCTGCATGCCCTTAAGCACATACTTCAGTCCATCCGCAGTCAGGAAAGCATTTTAAGCATGTGCTTCAAGTCAAACAGCTGCTTTCCCAAATAGTGAGAATCCCATTTCTCCATCTCTAAACTGCTGCCTCTTAGATTTCTTTATAACTTTTTCCTTTTCACCCTCCACTAATGACAGAAGGGTCCTTGCACACAATAAACACGCTGGTTATCTGAGTTTTAAGTAGCCTAGGTACTCCTTTCAGCAGGGTCAATTTCGTGTAAACCAACTCCACATCACTCTTCAGAGGTGAAGGCGAGTACTTTGGCAGTCAGAGCATGAAAATGATGATTTTAACTATCAGTAGGGGGAGCGTTTATGTATGTAACCTACCAAAGAGTCCATTAAAAACCCCTCTTTCAGGGCTGTGGATTTACACCACTAGCTTTTGGATTGTATTCACGCTATCAGCCTAGAGGACAGTTTTAAAAACAACACCTTAAGGTCAATTCAGGTGTTATAACTTTTTAGGTGTAAAAATACATTGGAGCAGACCATAAGGTCATTGATACGAAACAAAGTTTTGGTTTTGTTGTTAACATTTACAAATCTTACCAGCTCAGTGACTCAGCGGACCTTTAATCAGTATTGCTTCTGGTTAGGGGCAGGCATCTGAGAGAAGCAGGGGTCTTGTGGCTGGTCATAGTCTAAAATGCCAGCTGGTGCTTGTCTTCCTGGCACCCATACTTGTTTTGGCAGCCGTAATATCCATAGCATGCTGCTTTCCATTATCCTGATGAGAGGCATAGCTGTTCAAGGACGTATTTCATACCCTGCAGCTGGACAATACTAGCTGTGGGGAGCCTTCTGTATTAGAAGCCCACTGTCCATTGTAAGGCTTTCCTCTCTCTGTCTCTCTCTCCAGATTTAATGCACATACTTCACCCTGGAACTTAAAAGGACATAGGATTCCAACTCCATACCATTCTAAAACTGTTCTTTTTACATTTTTCCTACTCTGCTTTGTAAAGCAGTAGATCCTCAGCTGGTCTGAATCAACATAGCATCATTGATTACACTGGAGCCAGGCTGATTTACACCAGCGGAGGATCTGGCCATATATGTGAAGGTAGTCATTTTGCAGATTTTCTGCTTTTACAAATAGTGATTCTGTTTGTTCACCCTTGAATACAAGTAGCGATAGGCACACAGCGAATCAGAGAATAGTGGCAACAGGACAGACTAAGTGCACTACCAGGTCTTTGCTCTCTGATTTTCATGATTCTTTCTTGGCTTCATGCTGAATGCACATATGGGACCTGTTATTCTGGATATTTTTCTTTAAACATTTGTTTAAAACAATGACTGAGTCAATTTCCTTACCTGCTTCTTACTGAGAAATGCAGACAATTCAATTATTGCTTTTATCATCATTTATTCAGCACAAATCTGTTTGCATGCATGACAAATTCTAGCAACAAGATTTTTTTTTTTTTTTTACAAAAATAGCGTGTGTCAGTGTTCTGTAATGTAGCTTTGTGTGGCAAGGCATGAATGTTCAAAGCATCGCCGACAGGTTAATTCTGGAAGTGGCCTGCCACACTGTACTCTGGGCTAAGATTCCTGCAACAAGCAGCAAATGTAATTTGTGGTGGATTCTTTTTATTATTATTAAATATAACTTAGAAAGAGGCTTGCCGATTAGGGTACCAAGAGTGAAGGCCAAGATTTTCAAAAGTTCCATGCCATTTTGGGCACCTCAGGTTTTGAGTGCCCAGTCTGAGGCATCTTAAAGGGCTCTTTATTTTTCAGAAAGTGCCAAGCCCCTGCCCTCTGGAAGAAGTCCTCTTTAAAAGGGATCACTAGGCACTTCTGAAAATTGTGGTCTAAGGCTGCTTTGTATATAGTGGCATTTGGGTGGCCAGTGTGAAAAGAGGTGCTGCTCTCAGTCCAATTCCTAGCATATCACATTTGACATTAATGTTCTCTCTTCCTTGCTGGAAATGTTAGCAGAAGGGTCAAGGATCAAATGGCCATGAAGAAAGAATTGCCCATTGTCCTCAGAAGTTCAGTCACGGTGAACAAGCAAAGCATTGTGTTAATGGTGTGATTGGAGGGAGGTTTTCATTCTTTAGGGCTCTCATAACCACTAACATGCATCTACATTTGTACAAGTGCCAGCATATTTTGCATGTGGACTAAAGATAAGATGGCTTTGGGGGATAAAGCCCAGAACTGGGAAGTGAAAGACCTGGATTCTTCTTGTTGGGTTTGCCTGACTTCTTGTAGGACCGTGAACAAACTCCTTATCTTATTATGCCTCAGTGTCCTCATCTATAAAATGGGGATAATGCCTAGCCTCCTCTCAGGGATGTTGAGACTACCTTCATCAATATTTGTATAGCACTCAGACAGAAGGCTCTCTGGGCCAGATTTTCAACAGAGCTCTGCTTCCATTTAGATACCAAAATGATCAGCTCAGCCCTCAAATCTGGCCTCTTTTATTTCAATGCCCAAGTGGGTGCTGAAGTCTTTTGAAGATATGGCCACACCCAAGGGTGCTGAGCACTTAAAAAAATCTGACCCTATAGAATATGCAAATTTATTTTATTACTACAGCTACTCAGTTAATGAGTTAGCTTGCCCATTCCCGTTTCTGACAGTATGAATCTGGTAGGGTTGGGCTGAGGGGAGAATAATCTACTAACGGAAGAACCAGGATAGCTACTTATCTTGAATGGTGGTGGGGAAGTCACCTTGACTTTGTGACCACATGTGGCATGTTCCAGGGATCTGCTGTAAATCTGGGTGAACATTGTTCTTGTGCACGGTGGTGGTGAAGCAGAAAGGCCTGTTTTGTAAAATCCTTCTTCTGTTTGTTTCACAGGTGTTTTTCCAGGTCTGACCATCTTGCCCTCCACATGAAGAGACACATCTAAGTACCTAAAATCAGCCAGCATGGCACAGATGCCAGCTGAGCGCAAAAGACATGGCACGAAGGGTGGAACTCAGTTATAACCCATTGCCTTGCAGAAGAAGAGAACTTGATCACATGTAAACCTCTGTACACAGACCACACTCTCACACTGTCATGCACCCAACTATACTTCAATACATACATCTGTTCTTTATGCCTTGCCCCAGCTGGACAGAAGAAGGCGCAGGAGAGGAGATGGGGTAGAGGTGAAGTCAGTAAGATAGAACAATTGCTTACAGTACTTCATCACCCTTGGATTTGTTTCCAGCTATCGCCAGTAGAAATCAAAGTAAATGGAAGAGGCTTCTCTGCAGGTGGACAGCAAATAGGAGGGGCTTATTTAACTTGCTTCTCAATGCAACTCCGTAGGAGAATATGTTGTCTTGAAGTTGCATATTTGTAGCACTAACTTTTCTTTTTAAATAGATGGGGAGTGGGGGGATTAATGACCTAGAAAACCAAATCCCAGTTTGGTAGCCAAAATTAACCTCTTGGTTCCTTTGTTCTTTGTCTGAGAATTCTTAATGCTCGACACGTCAAACTTCTCACAGACACTTTGATCTGTCTTGGTTTTGGTTCTTCCTAGAACTGAGCTATTAAGATCCTTTTAAGTCAATACCAATGGCCTTAATGGCAGTTGACTGTGGAGTGACACCTGTGACATATACATCATCTGTTTGGCCTGAGTTTATGTAGACTTCATGGAGGATGATATTTTTCTTTGGGTATTTTTGTGTTAATTTTTTTTTTTTTTTTTTTTTTTTGGCTATTGCATGCCCTATGCACTCGTAGGGACTATGGAAGCTGCTGGCATGACTGGAAAGCGGCCAAAGGAAGAGTCCCCGAAACACCATGTTATATCTCCATAGGCATCACCCTAGTGCCATAGCTAGAACGTCTTGTTTGTCTAATGAAAACTTGAAAAGTGCATGTAGAAGCTTAGACATTTTATCTTTTCTCCATGAACAAGTGATCTTCAGAACTCCTTTTCTTCACCTGTTTATCTGTCTTGGACTGGCCAATCAGGCAGGACTACAGATTTCTTTCAGCACCATGTGAGCATGCTGGCTACAATCCACAGTGATTGACAAATTGTGTTGCGTGTTCTTGTTATTCCATTGACCAGTTTAAAACATTGACTTTTAGTTGCTGAAAGAGCACCTGCAAACATTTATTTTCAAAGCCTAACTTTTGGTTAAGCATCTTACAAAAAAAGCCAAAAATACTACTCCAGTCCCAGAATGGGAAAGTGTGAACCTCTTCCAAAAAAAGTGGCTTCATTCAGCATTAATCTTTTAAAGTGAACATCACAGTCCTCCTTTCCCATTCATTAAGGTGATGGTATAACCCACTGATAAAAAAAAATGTAAGAATATTTAAAGGGTGAATGAAGGGTTGGCTTTTGTGCACAGCACTGAGGTTTTCCAAGTGATCGGTCTAAAGTATTGGTAGCATGGGTCCTATTTGACCTTCAGTCTGTACCATCCAGAATTAATGGAGGCCTCACACTCACCCTTGAATCCTGTAGATAATTTGACCATCTTGGCTCAAAGTGGACTAAATTTCTTGTTTAAAAAATTATATATATATAAATACAACTTGCATTTATAGCAAGTTGGCACTGGCCCTAACTCCAAAGACTGCCTTTAGGACCATATAAAATGGCCTATGCAAGCAGGTGGGGTGGTCATTAGAACAGGTTGTATATTTTGTATATTCTGGGACCCTCCCTACAAGACATGTCTAGAAATGAAACAAAATGGCATGTGGTCCAAAATGGTTGCTGCTCTTTTATACTGTACTAGCCAACTGCCCTCCTTTGACTGTTTTGACTCATTGACTGTTAAATATTTCCCTTTTGGGATGCAAAACTGAACTCTTAAAAAAAATCCATAGCTGTAAAACATAAGAGCAGTCACTGGAATCATTGGTACTTGCGTTCTCAGCGTTTGCGCAACCTTTGTTCCAGTCAGAGATCGAATCTACCTGAAAGATGTTTATTTTGCTCACAGTTCTTACAAACACTGACTGTCAGTTGAACACTCTGGTGGGGAATAAATCTGGCCCATATGGCATGATATATGGACCAAAATCTAACCACCTTGTTGAGGGGCAATGATGTAACAGTGAAAAAAAAAAAAGAAAAAAATTGAGTTTTAGTCCAAAGATTTAAAACTAACTAGTATATTAAAAAAATTACTGGAGCACTGCTTGCTGACAATCTTGTAGTTCTCGACTTCTGTATTTGCATACTTCTTATGGCCATTCCATCCAGGAGTCCAGTTGGGTTCCGAGGGCCCTACAACCCAACTTGGGTTGGAATATGTAAAGCATCTTACCAGGATGTCTCATGGGAGCTTGAGGATACTTGAACCTCAGCTGCGTGAAACTATAGAGATCCATTTAGCGCATTAGATAAAAATATAGAAAAAAAAGTCTAGGAGAAGTTCATTCCCATAGCATTCTACGTGTACATGTGCACATACCCACCACTACATTAGTCATTGGCTACGAACCTGAATAAATGTTCTCTTCAGAACTCTAGGTACTCCCGCCTCTACAAATGTTACTAATAGTCTAGAAGACTTAATATTAAAGGCAATTTAAGTGCAAGGCTCTATTTTAAAAATAAAAAAAATTGGAGAGAAAATATTTGCTTCCTCTTGTCACTTGAGGTCTTGTTGACATCTCATTTAAAACATAGCAGAATAAGGACTCTTGATAAATACCAAACATTTCTGAAATATTTGGAGACTTTTGTTCCTATAGATAGGCCTGAATCAAAATACTGGATCAAAACACCCTAAAACCGTAGGAAATGGGTTCAGAATCCAAACCAAGACCTAGATTCCTCAGCTGGGCCCCGTCTGTAATGGTCCTCTAATTCTGAAAGAGAAATCTGGGGTTTCAGGACCATCACTGATATTTTTCAGACACATTTGTAATCTGCGTATATTGTGTCTCAGCTCAGTGCACTCTGTCATTTAATAGCAGAAAGTGCTTGTTCTAGTATCATAGGGGACAGTGGATAAAGCAAACAGTTTGGTCATAGTTAAGATTTTTCAAAAGCGACTAGAGATTTTGGGTGCCCAACTTGAGACAACTTAAAAGGGTCTGATTTCCATGCATTGGTGCTCAGCACTCTGTAGAAAAAGCAGGCCCCTTTTAAGTCGAGAGCTCAAAACTTGGGGCACCCAAGATCAGTAGCCACCTTTGAAGGTCTTAGTCCATGTTTTTCTGCTACAGCTGCATTCATTTAATCCACATTGTAAAGAATCATGAGTAACAATCTATCTGGGACCTATGAAAAATGGGACAGGGCTAATCCTCTCTAAGGTTGCTTTGGGAAACAAGTTATCTAGCAACTTTACAAAAGAGCTTTAAAGCGGGGGCTTTACCCGGTTTCCCTTCAGATTGAATTCATGCCCATTTGCAGAACAGAAGCCATATAAAGCGACCAGGCATGGCTTCCAGGATCACTGGGGGAATTGTGTTGTGGGAACAAATTGAGACACAAGTCCCACAAAAAAACCCTGATGCCTACAAACTGGTGGGAAAAGATCACAGAGGAGGAATAAGAGTTTCTCTAAATAGTGATGTAGCATTAGTCTGGAGAAGAGCAAGCAGGACACTCTTCATATGTTAGGACACTGGGGTATCTGAGTTTTTCTGGATTTACACTGATGTAACTGAGCCAAACGTACACCTTAATGGAATTCTGCTTCCAAAAGTGAGTTAAAGTTTCATTTTGAGGCTTTATTTTTTTCTTTCAGTTATTCCATATCAGATTTTCTTAGTGTAGGTATAAAAGCCGGTTGTCTCATAACTCAGCTTGGGATCTGACATGCAAGTTAGGTTTCCATCTTTCCTTGGGGTCACCTTTTTGATCTGTATCCTCAGCACTCCTGTTGTATCTCACTGTTCCCATATCAAGCACGGAGGGCCAGAATGTCATGTTTGTAGTCACTTTTCAGAGTAGGCTCTCACTTTTTTTGGAACAACCCCTCCTCCCCCAAAAGTGTACATATAATAAACAAAATGCCAGACAATTCCAGTAATTCGAGTGAAAGCCTAGAAAATGCTCCAATCCATTATGCCAGAGACCAGCATTCTATCTGCTGAACTAGACAATTACATCCTCAATGGTTAGAAAACAAAAGGTGGATATAATTTGCTATTAAATTCCATGAATGAAATCCTAGCCCCATGTCAAGACTCCCATTGACCTCTCTGGTGTCCAGAATTTCACTTTGGGGAGTTGATTCTTCACTCTATTAGACTGGTGTAACAGAACATAGAATCAGGCCTAGAGGTGTTCTATAGACCTCTATTAGTTTTCTCCTCATTACATTCTATAGGACTTTTCTATTAGAAGAGAAGTCTTAGAAAAGAAAAAAAGTTATGGAAGTCCCAGTATGACTCTGTCAGCAGACATTACTGTACCATGCAGCCTATCCCTATGTCTTGGGTCCTTGACTGACATACTGGAGTTAAATTACTTTAGATCTAATGTAATTTACATCTCAGTGCATATGCATATTATAATACTATCTTTCTTCTCATTGGCAGCAGGCTTTAGTAGGATCTGATTTTCTTTTTTTAAAAGGCAAGCACCATTTTATGTTATACCCTGAAACCACTGACCATACATGGGAGAAAAGGGTGAATTGAAAAGTAAAAGTAGGACCCATTTTGTTGCTTTCAGAACTCTGTGTTTAATTAAGCTAAAAGCAACAACTAATCTTTTATGTCCTGCCTAACACTGAGACAATGGATGAATATTATGGCTAGTGTGACCTAATACACCTTCTCTGTGACTTGATCTCTATTTTCAAACTCAGAGGCGCTCTCTCTCTCTCTCATTGTTCCCCAATTTTGGGCATTTTTGTTTCTTTAGCAGTTTTCAATACAAAGATTGCCACCCTATTTAAGCTGTTGGGATCTTTGCTTCTCTATGTACCGAAGAGATCATAACTGATGCTTGCAATATAAGAGACAAATCAAGCTTGTTTAATGGTTTCCTTTTTCCCCCTCCATCTTACATGTGTCAACGTATAAAAAAAAATTATGAGGGGAAAAAGTTTGTAAATAATTTCACTTTCACAAGGCCAAGTGCCAGTGGCTCCAGGGTTTTTAAATCATGTTTTTATTCATGCCTCAACACATCTTGCCGCCTCCCCACCCTGCAGTATGATTTTGTATTTTTAAGCTTTCATATTTGTGGGCAAAACCTCTAACCCAACACGCCCTTAAAATACATTTTGTTGGTTTCTGGTAGATCATATATTTTTAAAAAGAACATGAAAATAACTATTCAGGTTTGGCTTGAAAAACAAAAACATGAAAATCCTCTTCTTCATAAGATTTTACATCCATTGATTGAAGAGTCTTGCCTTTTCTTACTAGCATTAGTTCTAGCCCCTTGGAATAATGATTTCACAATGAAGCTAAAGTGGTTAATCTTCCAAGTGCTGCATTAATAACAACAGGGACAAATTCTGCAATCTTACTCAGCCACAGCATCTCAGTGGCTTCAGTGGCAAGTGTTGCCCACGTAAGAACTGCAGGAGTTTGTCCTCACACACTAAGGTCTCTCTTGTGTAATGAAACTTTTCTCCCTTCTTTGCGAAAGAGATCGGTTATATTCAAAAATGTGGCGACCAGCCGCCTTCTGTACCACCTCAAAAGTGGACTTACCTAACCGAAAACATTCAGAAGCAGGTTTTTTCAAACAGGGGGTTTTTTTTCCTTCCTTAAAGCTTATTAATAGCATTTTTATGTAAAAATTAAAATTGGACTGTTCATAATTTTCAGAATGAAAGCATTGACTTTTAAGTGTTTTCGTTCCAACTTCTGTATACTGCCAGAAAATAGGTTCTACCCCATCTCTCTGGGTGTGTATGTACAGCACATACCTACAAGGAAGGAGAAATTGAGCTACTGACATTTTCAGTGTGGTAGCCAACTGTGGCTATTGTCTTTGGTTTGGGGAGGGTGCTTACTGTTGCCAGTGCATTTTAGAAATAGCATGGGCTTACATAGGAAGTTTTCAACTGTATTTGTGGCTGTGTATCGTGAACTAGTAGGCTGCAAATTAGGGGGCTGGGGAAAGGAGGACTCCGACTATACCCTGAGGGTGAAACAAAATGGAGACAGATGACATTTTTAGCCTTTATGTTTGGACTGTAGAGAAAAATAAAAACCAACACAGTCCCGGAAAGGCCGGTTGGCTGGGGTGGGGGCTGATCCTTAGCTTATATTTTAACCCGTCTCTCCTGTAGTTTAGAATACGAACCCTACACGCCCTGAGAGTAGCTTGAAACACTGGTTTAAACACTACTTTGTTACTGGGGCCTTGTCTCTACCAGACAACTTGTACCAGTTTTATTAAAACAAGCTAGTTAAACTAATGAACAAGCCGCTACATAGGTGCGCTTAACCTTTGCTCAAGTCTGTTTAGTTTACATTAGTAACTTTTAACTAGTTAATCTTAACTGATGTAAGAAACAGGTCAGCTATTTTAGGTGTATTTATATTGGAGGCTGGCGCCTGTTTTAACTGGATGGATTTTAAAAATCAGTCCGATGAACTGATGTAACTTTTTTCCCATAAAACAAGGCCTTAGTATTTCTGCTCATTAAAAGAGGAAGTAAAAAAATAAGGCCAAGATATTTTTCTTTTATAGCAAATTTTTACTTTCTGCCCCCTACTCTTTGTTTAAGCTCTTTCTTGCTCCCTACTATATCAATCTTTCCTTTAACAAAAGTATGAATGCTCCTCATTTGAAACAAAAACACTCCTCCCCCCAACACACACACACACACACAAACATAGCTTGAAGGATGTTCATTTTGCACTATAATTTTTCTTTTGCCAGATGTGTCTAACAAGTGCATTTGGAGATGCCCTCGGTCACATTCTCTCAGGCCTACTCTGGTATTTCTAATATATCACAGAAGTACCCAATCCTGTAGCCCTCAGTTCTGCCTTTTTTTGACATTTTATTTTTTTTAAGCTTTTTATAAATATATATATATAAATATAAATATATTACTTTGTCAGTTTTTTTGCTGTACAAAAAGTCTTAAGATTTAAAAAATATTATTTGTATTATATGATGGTGGTATGTTAATGTTACAAAATTATTAATGAAGAAAAATTTATTTTTGTTACTGGTCTGTTTCATAATTCTTTTTTAAATTGGTATATTGTAAGATATCTATGCAAAAATGTTATGTGATGCATTTTTATTTAAGAATGTAATGTGTAATAAACAGTAGAATGTGTTTGGCCTGAAAATGGTCAGTGTGTCCTGAATGTTATTTCTTTATCGGAATTTCTCTGAATGAAACCTTGTCAGATAATAAGGTCTTAACACTGCGAACACATACATAGAATTATAGAAAAGTAGGGTTTGAAGGGACTGCACGGGTCATCTAGTCTAACCACCTGCCAAGATGCAGGATCTGTTGTGTCTAAATTATCCAAGACAGCATCTTTTTGAAAACCTCCAGTGAAGAAGATTCCACAACTTCCCTAGGCAGTCTGTTCCATTGTCCTACTGTTCTCACAGTTGGAAAGTTTTTTTGAGAGATTTAATCTAAACCTGCCATGCTGTAATGTGAACCCATTGTCTCTTGTCCTTCCCCCTGGGGCAAGAACATTTTTTTTTCGCCATCTTTTTTGTATGGCAGCCTTAAAGTATATGCATGGTCCCATTGAAATCAGGAACTAAATTATCTTCTTTGTTTTTACTTTAGGCCAGCTGAGTGTCATTTACATACATGCCCTCTACATACCTGGTTTGGGAGACTCCCCTAAAGATATTCCCTGGATTAAAAGTGTTCCTGATCCTCAGCTGGTAAAAATCAGCATCACTCTGCTGGAGCTACACCAGTTGACACCAACTGAGGATCTGGCCCATGGCATTTTTATAACAACATACAGCATTTGCATAGCTCTTTACATCTCTAGCAGTCCAAACACATTATAAAGGTAAGTAAATATTATGCTCCTCTTTTACAAGTGGGTCAGAGTCACAAAGTGATCCAGTGACTTGCTAAACGTTGAACAGCTCAGTGGCAGAGGTAGGGATAGCACTGAGGTCTCCTGACCCACAGGCCTATCTTCCTGTCTATGAAGCACATTCTCTCTCAAGGTACAACAGAGCAAAAATTTCCACCTCCACTCTCACTTAGTCTCCCTTCTTCTATGGCTGCAATTTTGCAGGCACAGTTTAGTTCATTTGGATGTCCCAGCCCCTGACTGTACCAACAAATCAAGTACGTGGATGGCTTAATTGTGGACAACACAAATAATGACTGGCATAAAATAAAGAGGCTAACTTCTTAACATTTATCTTGAAACTCTTTGCATTTATGCTGGTGGACGTATATATGCAACCCCATCTGCTTCATTGGGAATTGCATACACTCATCTGATGGGCTGGTTGGGCCCCTTGATGCAATCTATCTGTTTTTCCTCCCTGAGACAGCATAGCTTATGACCCCAGAGAATTACTAATAGCACTATTAGTGTTAGACAGTTGGGACCTGATCATCCAGTCAGTTGCATGTGAACAACTCCCAATGACTTCTATGAGATCCCAGTTGGGCTTCAGATGCTGGTAGTACATCCATGGCTTGGTTTTGAGCTCAGTGATATTGATCAAAACTGATCTAAGTCCACTACAATCATGTCTGGGGGAAGACTAAAGAGGGTAACCACAGTATTTCCAATACCCAGTCGGGGTTACTATTGAATGCGCACTCTATTATAAACGTACATTTTTAATGAGGGCTTCTGGTGAAACATAAAAATGGTGGGTGCTTTGTGTTTTTGGTAAGCGAAATGCTGTCATCTTAAAGTTCCACATACACTTACGGGGCTTGTGAAGAGAGGCATTTGGTGTGGGAAGGCTGTAAGGACTCAGGACTGATTTAACACTTTTTCCCATTTAGGTCAATTGTGAAACTCCCAACGACTTTCATGGAAGAAGAGGTAGGCCAACACTGAGCACTTCTGAAAATCTGGAGACAAAGATTCCAGCCGGGTGGATAATCAGCAGGGCTTGCTTTGTAATGAAAGAGGAGCCAGGGTTCAAGCAATTTTTTTCCATTCATAACTGATGCAGCAAGCCCAAAGACACTGGGGCTATGAACTGCCAAGCCTAGAGGTACCGGGGCTCAGCCCTGCCACAAATTAAGGACTGTTAATTGATATGATGGCACAAGTCAATCCTTCATATTTAATAGTGACCATTACGTGTCCCTATATGGGAGTATATTATTAGTTACACTTGTGCCAACAAAGAATGCAACACTTGTTTAAGTGTTGAGGTTGCGTTCCTTTCTCTCTGTTGATCAAATAGTAAATCTGATGTTGCTTTTTTAAAAAGCCATGGTATTTTAAATTAAACATTTTCTTACAGTATATGTGAAATAGTCTTGGTAGTTTGACATCACACCAAAAAAATACAAGGCTGAAAAACCTATTTATTGTAGGTGGAAATACTTGTATTATGCGGCTATATTTGTAGCCGTTGTGGCAAATTGCTGGCACTGTTATGATGGGTCCCATGCTCTCTCTTCTTGTGGGGGGTTCAGGGAGCTATTTCTTGCCCCTGAATAGGGTATTAACTGCCCCACTAGTATCCTAGAGGAGGGGGAGTGGAGAGGGAAGAACCCGGGCCCGCCCTCTACTCCGGGTCCCAGCCCAGGGGCCCTAAGGATAGCGGTAAACTACCTGAAGTAGCTATTCCTTCCCCTGGGCTACTTCCCTCTCCTACCCTTCAGTTTGTGGGGCTTCCTGCCCTCTCTCTACATAAGTCAAGTGTCTCTTTACCTAGGGTCTGGGTGGTCTTGGTTCCAAACTCTCCTCCAAACTGCTCACTGCTCCAACTCCTATCCTCCTCCCCAGTCTGCCTGAAGCAGGGGGTTTTATTAGGTTCTTAGCAGGGGCTTAACTGATTGCAGGTATTCCAATCAACCAGCAACCTTCCCTAGTCCACAGGGAGCCACGCCTCAATTAGCTCTGAGCTTACATATCTCCCCTCAAGCACTCTACCACAGCTCCCTGAACCTCCTCTATCACACCGTGTACATAATTATTTCAAATGTCTACAATATATGGAATTATAACCATATAATAAACATTTTATAGCATCTTTCATACAAACCTTATGCCCAAATCCTTAACCTCTCTCCCCCTGGGTGCTGTGGAAGTTTTGGGTTAAGTGTAACCGTCATCACTAAAACATTTGGTGCAATTTCACTGACTCCTGCCTGCCTAGCCTGTGATAAAGGACTGAGACAAGCCTTTGACTAGTGTGTCAGATGCAGAACTCTCACTTATCGGTAAACATTTTAATATTTTTTTTCTCTAGGAGCTTTCAGAAAATCCTATCCTTTACCTTCTCATATTTGTTTCCTCTTAGGAGCCACTACATACCTAGTCTACAAGAATAGCAGTTACACGCTTCCCTGGGCATAAGGCCAGGAAAGCCGATCAAAGAAACATCTTCCCCCTCAAACTGTTCAACTAACAGAAAGAGAACAAGCTGCTTTAACAGCTTCCACTGCCATTGCTTTTCCTGCAGAGGGGCAAGTATCAGTACTACATTCTCTCCATTTAAAAGAAAAATCTGCACCCCTTGATGCTAGGGGGTCAGTCCCCCCTTGTTTCCCCACCCAGATTAGAAGTGATACCCTCCCTTCAAATACTCCTCCAAGGCATATCAATTGGAATGTGTAGAACTGATAAGGTTATTCCTTCAGGCTAAAGGAATCCAATCATCTCCTGAATGAACTCAGCCTCTTCCTAGTCATGACTCCAAGAGCAGAAGGCTATCTGATGGCAGTACAAACTGTCAGAAGGCTGCCAATTTGCCTTTGTTTTCTAGACAGAAATTAGTCAAGATCTGGCAGAAACAAAATGTGGAGATGGTTTTGCAAAAGAAAGCGTGAAGAAACTATAAAAAAAATGAGAGAAAGAGTTACTTTCTCCTCATTTTCTCTCACTTTTTTCTACCTTTGTCCAGTCAGAGGCTTTCCCACCAAAACAAAACAAAAATTTTGAAGTATTTTGATTTTTTTAAATAGTTTTTAAATTGTTGGCAAAAATGAAGATAAAAATCCCACCCCTTTTTCAATGAAAATTTGACGAGGTTTCCCCTCCCCCTTCTTCCCAAAGACCCTCCACATTGCTGAGTTAAGTCAGTTCTCTCTCCAGCCATGTCTGCGGACCCGGCATTGGCATGTCTCTTCCCCACAGTGTAGGGAGGCAACTAGAGTCATCAGAGCGGTGATTCATGGGGGCTCTCTCTAGAGCAAGGGGTTGCTGATTTGCTTTGTTTCCTGACAACATTATTTTATTTCAAACTACGCAGGAGGTTTCCTGTGTTCAAAGACCCTTCCTTGGCATCCAACTGAGCGGATTCAAATTCTTTTATTGCTTACACCAGCTGGCTACTGTCCAAATTATAGAGGTACCAGCGAAGGTTGTAATGGGTCTAATCATGTGTATTCACAGCTCCTCAGCATTTGTTTTTTCTTCCCCCAAATGCACTCAGAAACTTGGTAAAACTCCCCAGAAGCTGCTGCATTTCATCTGGAAACTATCCCAAACCATAAATCCCTACGTACTCTTTGTGGCGGGGAGGAGTAGCCTCAAATTCAGCCCGTGTTCCTAAAACAGTGCAGAGTTTTGACTTCGGGCTGAAAGCCCAAACCAGGCAGATTTCCTCTGGTCTGGGGCTCATTATGAAGTTTCTGAACATTACTCATGTACCTCAGTATTCATGATACATCCCCACCGTAGTATCCAGTGGTTCAGAGAGAAATAATTAGGAAACATTAGGAAATTCTTCCCAATACAAGGACATTGATGGAAATTTGCTTAATGACAGGGCCTACATTTGGTTGCAGATTCTCCTGCCACTCACCCTGGCATAAATCAGGGTTAACCTCTTTAAATTCACTGGAGTTACAGTAGTGTAGAATTGATATAAGCTGGGAAAGAATCAGCTATGGTGATTTTAGCCCAGTCCTTACCAGAGTGAACAATAATTCAGTGCAGAGTGCGTACTAGGAGGGAAGTATGGTCCAGTGGTTAGAGTGGAAGCCTGGGAGTCAGGGGACCAAGGTTCTGTTTCCTGCTCTCCCCTGCCTACCCCCGCCCCCCACACAGACACTTCCTCTGGGAACTTAAAGTCTCTCTGTGCCTCATTTTCCCTCCTGTAAAATAGGGATAATAGCACTGCTGTACCTCACAAGGTGTCATGGGTACAAATTCATGCAAAATTCAGACACTATGGTAATAGGGCCACATGTGTACTGCAGATGGAGTGTGCTAAATGGAGCACTATTTCAAAACTGAGGTGTAAAAGTATTTTTGGATGCTCAGGAAGGATTTCTGAAAATAGGTGGCTTCCTACTCTCCAAAAAAACTCCACTTATCTTAGGAAGCAGAAAGCTGGGGCAGAGTTGGGAGTCAAAATCTTAGCAAAAAGGGCCTTGAGTAACAGAATCTCTCTGAAAGACCAAATACAAATCTCTCTCCAATGCCTTCCTCAGACCTTGCGATGATACGGTTAGCGGAGGACACAGGAAGAGATATGCTATAGCTGAGCTAATCTGAAAAGGGAAAGATAAAGCAGTCCCAGTAATGAAAGCAATGAAGCATAGGAAATGTTTATGAACAGTGCTGCTGGAATACACCCTACGAGTGCTGTTGGAGAGAAGGAAGGGTTCCTTTTACCTCTCCATTTAAATTCAAGGTGGTAGCTCCCGGACAACTCCAACTCACAAAGCCCAGATCATCTCAGGCGTCACTGTATCCTCAGGTGAACAGATTATAATGCTTTGCTTGTCTACATCTGGTCTTCTGAATGTTTCTCAGATTCATGTTTGCCATGTTGGTCTCGGGATATTTGAGAGAGACAAGGTGGGCTGGGTAATCTCTCTTATTGGACCAATTTCTGTTGGTGAGAGGACTCCACAGAACTCTGGATAGCTAGAAAGCTTGTCACTTTCACCAGCAGAACTTAGCCCAGTAAGTGCTATTAACTCTCAGACCTTGTCTCTCGAATTCATCTCAAGCTCACTTGGAAGTGGCTCATCCCTTGCTGCCGTTGACTGAATTTCAGGTTTTTATACTGCCTGGAGAAAGAACAGGTTGGTACTTCTGCCTGACCTCTTCAATAGGTGGTTTCCTTCAAGGTTAAGAGGCTCTAATTACAGGAGCACATGGGCTGCCAAGAAACAATGGGCACGGTGACCTGGTCACAGTCTCCACAGCTCAGTGAAGAGAATGATGCATTGGTGAGTCAGTGTGAAGAGAGCCAAAGTGTATGTATGTGTGTCAAGGAAAGCAGGAGACCTAGCTGCTTTGACCTAAAAGAATGAAGGAAAAGCAGATTTTGACAATACATGTACTGCATCAATGGACCATTAATGAATGGTGAATTCTTCCAAGCGCTTGAGTAATTAGACATCACTAGAAGGAACTTCCCTATGGGGACTCGGCTACACTACCCATATATGTATTTATATGGCCCCCATCCTCATCATGGTACCTGATTACCTCACAGTCACGTTATCCTCACAACACCTGTTTCAGGTAGGGAAGTATCATCCTCCACTATATATTGGGGAAACCGAGGCACAGTGTTGATTAAGTGAACTGTTCAAGGTTGCACAGGAAACCCATGGCTGAACCCTGGTATCAGTCCAGTATTTTAGCAACTGGACCAACCTTGGACTACTGTGGTATTTGTGATACAGCTGTCAATCTTCTCTCCTCCTCAGCCTTCCTCCCCCTCTCCACACTGAAGTGTGCACGTTTTCCTTCACTCCCACAATAACTAGCGCTCAGTGTAGTGAGTTAAAATTCTTTTGTTGCTCAGAGATCCCCACTCTAAAAAGTTAATTGTTTTCTAAGCAAGCCAAATAGCATTGCCTCTCCTGGGTGGAAATGTTTACAATTTTCTTTGCTAAGTGCTGGGGTTATTTTTTCCACATTAGAAACCTAATTTCCTGTGATTCTTGGAGAGTACCGGCAGGAAGAAGGGTCAGGAAGCTCAGCACAGAACGAGGCAGTGATTAAGAGAAGGCTCATTTGCTTTCTCTTCCTCCATGACTGCTGGAAGGAGTTTTGTATGTTCCTGACCAGAGAGCAGTTAGAATTTCCCCACTTAAGGGCACCACTTTGTAGCCTCTCACATAGCAGGGCCTGGGTAAAGGCAGAGAAATCAAAACACTAAATCGCACAAGAGACGGAAGATTATTATCACCCCCATTTCACAAACAGGGAACTGAGACATCAAGTCCCAGATCCTGAAATGTACTGAGGCACATCTCTGCCTCTTTAGGAAGCAAAGTCCACCATTTAGGCCCCACTGACATTTTCAAAACCACCCCTCACGCTACCTAACCCCATAGAGGCCACTCAAAGTTTCTACTGGTGAGTTTTCGCAAGGGCTGCCAAACCCCCATGCTGTCCCACAGCTAACGAGCAGCTCTAAGCCCTCGCTCGCCCTGAAGCAGGATTCTCGGGGGAACACCTATATCACCAGCAGGGCCCAATCCCAGAGGCATGCTCAAAGCATGCCTAAGACCCACTATCTGTCAGACCCAGCAGCAAAAGGGCTTGGTGTAGCCAGCGAGGAGGGGATGGCAGCAGCACAGCACAGGCACAAGAGAGACAGTTGGGACATGGAGGGAGAGAATGAGAAAAGTATCAAGCGGGAGTCAGAGGCTGGGACATGGGCTTCCTAAGCAGCTGACCTGGTTTAGGTGTCTAACTGCAGGAGACTGTTTGTAGCTGAGGAGTCCAAGTGAAAGGAGGCGCCTATCTCTGTCCCATCAGACAGGTGCCTGAGGGCGGCCACTGAGGCACCTCCCCCCGTCCTCGCCACCTCAGGTAACTCCCCACTCAGCTTGCTGGCTTCTGAGGATCCCTTTCCTGGGCACTTACTTCTCCCCGCCTATTCTGTGGGGAGTCTGGGCACCCGGCTGAAGAGTCCACGATGGGTTAGGTGTTACAATGCCGAGCAGAACAATCCCTGGGCCCGAGAGATTAAACAACTTGCCCAACACCACCCAGGAAGTTTGTAGCAGAACTGGGTGTATCAAACCCAGGGTCAATGCCTTAACCACCAGGCCTCTCCTCCTCTGGCAAGAAAGCTACTGACTTTGAGGGTGGAGGGAAATTACTACATGGTACATTGAGTCATGGGGGTCTGATCGCGCCTCTCTTGTACAACCAAGACTCCCTCACTTCAGACACGGGAGCTGGCCTTGGTCTAGGGGAAAGCCTGAACTCTTCTTCTTTAACTAACTGGAAATCGCTGCTGAGGAAGCAAGACCTGTGATGGTGAAGGGGAAACTCAACAGGAAACACAGGTGAAGCCGGTCTTCACAGATCATGGAAATCATGCCATTCTTTCCCAGCGCAGCCATTTGATGACCTTCCCTACCCTCTCGGTGTCTCGCGGTCTGTTCCTGCTGCAAAGTCCGCTGCGCTTGTTGCTGAGTCTCGAGTTTCTCTTGCAGGGTTGGTTACTAAATAAATTATAAAAATGCTGCAGTTGGAAATATTCTTCTGGGCCGTGATTGTTATCAACCCCTTAGCTGCTGGTCTCTTCGCCACGCTGCCATCCTGGCACTTTACAATGGACACAGCACCACAGCCGAGCACACCAGTTACAGTAGTTGCTACTGAAAGGCCAGACTATACAGACACTGGCAGACTGCCCGGTTCCCCCAGGGGTACCATTATGTGTTGGCCTTTTAATGGTGACCACTGCACGTGAGGGAGGATACAAGGGGTGTATGGGGAGCTGCGCCACGGTGAGCAGGTGTTGCCCTCAGTACCCGTCACCCCAGGGTTGAAAGGTGACCTGTCAGTGCCCCGGTACAGCCTTGTACAATACAGACAATGCTGCTCTGGGGCCCTCTATAAGTTAGCTGTGCCGGACCCCAGCAGTCTGGCTAGGGATCACCGCCTCCTTTGTCTTGTTGTGCTTTGCGTTAACAGGCAAAGAGGAGGGAGATCCAGGAGGAGGTGTGGGAAAGAGTGGGGCCACTACCATGGGTGGGCAAAAAAAACATCCAGAGGCAGAGCAACAGGTTATCAAGATTCAGAAGCAGCCCCTGGGCACAGAGCTTCCCGCTCCCTTTGATGTTGGTAGGAATTATGTCACGCACATACCAAGGGGAGAACATGTCCTAATTAATCAGTAATCCCTGGCAGCAAGTCTGGGTGCTAAAGGGGTTTGGCCAACCCCCCCCCACCCCCCCACTAAAAGGCTTAATTTCCATTTGGAAAAGAACCCCGGAGGAAGCTGGTAAGAATAGACTAAAAGAAGTCAACAACCACAAGTAAATTGCTTATATGTTTGTGTCAGAACAGGATGTCCAGCATGCTTTCAACACTGGGCACTCTATTTTAATAGAGAAACAGACACAGCTCTGACACCAACAGCTTCAGGATTTTTTGCAGCTGTTGGCCCAGGGAGAGGAACGAAGCAAAAATTAAAGAGAAAAGATCGTGCACCGATTTAGAGACAGTGAGACCTCAGCAGAATTTTGTGGTGAAAGAGGGTGGATTAGGACTCTGGAGACATGAGTTCAATTCCTAGCTCTGCCACAGATATCATGGGTGACCTTTGGCAAGTCACTTAATCTGTCATTGCCTCATTTCCCCATGCCCTTCTGCATTTATATGCTCATACACAGCTAAATGAAATCCTTCCCCTCATTATTTAACACCTCCAAATCACAAGCTGATAATATTTGTCTGAGACACCTCACGTGCTAGCAGATAAGTGGGTTCTGCTGCCTCACTTAAGTAGGTTGCTTGTCACCTCACCAGAATATAAGGAAGGTGGAAATGACTTGCTAGAACAAGATGATCTACGGTGAGGGCTGAGCAATTGAGAGGGAGGAACCCTAGGAGCAATCATGCCAGGAAAGAAGTTTTGAGCTCTCATTTGTTCTAATTTATTTCTGTGTTAACAAATCCAAACTTCCAGGAAGGGTAGGTTTGGAGGCTACATGGCACGCGAGTTGTGTTGTGAAAGCCGCTTGGGAAAGGCACCTCTCAGACCCAGTCCAATTCAATGTATTTAAAACATGTATTACAATGCTATTCATTGTTTACGTAGCAGCATCTGACACTGTTTTGGAGGAGAGATTTCAGTCATTCCTGTATGGTTTTTGCTGAAAAGACCTTGTAAATAATCACAGAGAATTCACTGTTCCAGTAGAAGGACGTTTTCCTTCATGCACCTCTGCTATTTTTTCTCTGATTACGCTGCCAAATCTCTTATGATGAAGTGACATCGAAAACAAGAGCTGCCTGTTGCCCACACCTCCTCCCCTCTTGTGAGGTTTCGGTTTGGTTGCGTGCATGTGAATTTATCGCTGGTGAAAATGTTAAGATTCCCTGTCCGGAGAAAAGAACTTTCCTGATACCTCACCACTGATGCCATCTACTCTGCCCCAGAGAGACCTCTTCTAGGATTGAAAGGATAATTTAATCTCCCTTTCTATTCAGTCCTTATTTTTGCTGCTTTGGCTGCCTACAGCTATGCCAAGCAATGCCAATTGTGAAGGTAGATACTTGTCCAGTAAGGGTAGGTTTACTCTTTCGGTGGTGTGTAGCGTACTTATACTAGATGCCTGGCTCGCTCAGGTATAAACAGCAGTGTAGATGGTGAGGCATTGCTTAGGTGGGGAGAGTGCTCTGCACACCTGAACCCCTGGGGTGTGTACCTGACATGGCTCTCTACATTCTCAGGCAGTACCTCGCATGGCTATACTGCTATTTTTAAGAGCGTAGTATTCCAATGCAGACTCATGGCAAGAGCCTTTCTCCACTGCCTCTCCCCAGCCCGAGCCTTTTCTTGCCAGCAGTGAAAGGCTCCTGCAGCAGGAAGCTGCCACGGCTTTTCTACTCTGCCTCCCCGAGCCAGAGCCTTTCACTGCCATGTGTTGCCACAAACAGTGGCATGCTCCAGGGAGCATGGATCCAGCCTGACTTCCACTATGGCATGTAGTTAAATGTACCCTAGACTCTGCCACAAGTACAGGGAAGCATAGACAAGCTCTAAGAAAGAGACTGGAGTTACCAATCCATTTGATATGTGTAGGGCACCAGTCAGATAGGTTATAGATGGTTACGACCATCAGACTCGAGATTCAGCCTGGAGATGTGATTGTGAAAATCCCTGCATCCTTTTACCTCTCCTCTGGGGTTGTCCTCCGTCCTAACATTTACAGAATAGTACAGATAGTCTTCTGAACTCATGCAACATCATGGCCTCATCGTGCAACGTCACAGCATCAAAATGTTGCCCTGGAAGATATCAAGATGGGTAAGATGGCAATACTATCGCTAGCTTGGATTCCGGTCTCATTCTCCCATCTCCACTCCTACTTGCAGCAAATGAAGGAGGAGGATTCAGTGGTTATGTTAGTCTAGGACTTATGAGTTGGATTCAACTTTCTGCTATACCAGGGACGTCCCACATGGCCTTGGGAAAGTCAGCTGCCTCCATTTCCCCCAGTACAATGGGGATAATACCACTGTCTGACCTAACAGGGGTGTCTTGAGGATAAATACCTTACAACAAGAGGTGTTCACATGCTACAGTAAGGAGAGCCATTTAACTATACTGGACAGAATAACACCCCACTTACCTCTGACTTTTTCCATGCCTGCAACACCCTCCCCCAAGCCCAGCTTCATTTATATCCCTCTTAAACACCTACTCCTTTCTTGACTGGAGAAACAACTTAATTTACCATAAAATAAGATTAACGTTAATGGAAACATCAGGGTATGCAAATACCGCCACTTGACAACCCTATTCCTTCCTCATTTCATGCTCTGTATTGTTTGTTACTGTCACTTGTTGCATCACATCTGAAAACTTTGTTGGGCAGTGACAGTATCTTCGTGTGTGTCTCTGAAGTGCCTAGCACACTTTCACAAACGGTATACACAATACTAAACCTACCTGTGCACTATCCTTTCATATGACAACCATGAACAGCAGGGAGCAGTGGATTGATTGGGGGGCTGGGAGCTCTTGAGTTTCAATTCCAGTTCCTGCCACCAATCTGCTGCATGGTCTTGGGCCAGTCATGTGGCCTCTATACCTCCTCTTCAACTGGGAGATGAATATCTGCTTAACAGGGGTATTTTAATCTCTATTCAATGCTTAGATGATGCTTTGCAAGTGTAGAATCCCTATTCCAAAGCTTATCTTCGATGCCTGTTTATTTGTAGCTGTAATCTATAAGTAGATCTGTGTAGAATTCACAAATCTGAATCTGCACCAGAAACAAAACATGCACCCTGCTGCTTCCATGAAAAGCTTTGAGATCAACAACTAATGCATCTTGTCCTTCCTAGGTAACAAAGATGAAACATATGTGATGAGCAATGAGTCACTTTCTGCAGCATGTGTGCGCTACATAATTGCCTCAGGAGTGCTTGAGCACATCAGTGTATGCTTCAATCTTTCTCTTTCCTAGAGCATCCTGGGTAGCAAGTATTAAAACTCCTGGGCATTACATGTATGGGAGAGGAAGAGGGAGGTGGAGTACTTTGGCAGCTATTACTCTGTTGGGTGTTTTGTTTGGGGGGCGGGGTAGGAAAAGTGAAACCATCTCCAAGGAGAGAGAGAGAAAAGCTCAATTATACATCTGTAAGCAGCTAGATACAGTGTGCAGTTTTCAGGTGCGAATCAGATGCAGAGCTCCCGTCTGTAAGAATTGTTGCTAACCTGGAACCTGATCCAATGCCCACTGGGGAAAAAAAAAATCAGTGGAAAGGTCTCCAACTTTAACTGATTTTTGATCAGGCCCTTAATTCTTGGTGCTGAATACGGAGACTTTCCTTCCCCAAGCTTTTCAAGCTTTTTGGGCGTCATAAAATAAAAACAAAGAGTTGATCATTTGACTTGAATCTCTCTGTATACAACCATGACCCTGGTCCCCCAAGCAGCAAGGTCTTGTGAAGACTCTGCTCTTCTGCACAATTCTGATTTTAATAAGAACAGCTGGAGACAGAAAGCAATGTTTCCTACAGGGACCATGCCAGGGCTCAGTATTAATAATGTAACAAATTAACAACATCTTCCAAGTACTTTTCCCTTGGGTGACGGTGACCCAGTGTGCTGAATTTCCTACAAAATTACGGTTTATGGCTAGAGTGAGATTCCTTCCAAGTGTATTTATAGCAAATGCTCTAAAATGGTGCTGAACATACTTTTATTCCACATATTTCCATGTGGTGATAATAAAAGGCATCTTTCCCAAGCATTACAATGATTATGGCGTGTTTTTTAATTCACTCTGCCTCGAGTAGTTTTCTTCTCAGTTTGTGAGTCTCTAATGTCCCCCTGCCAGCGAAGCTGTTTAAAATCTTTCTAGCAAAACCTGAAGCCATATGATAGTCTCCTGGAATTCATGTAGATTCTCAAGCTGAGAGGGGCCTTGGGATAGGGCAATGGTTCTCAACCCGTGGCCCAATCAACACAGAGCTGTGGCCCATGTGACACCCTCAGGGTCATTGTGGCCCACAATGGTAAATAGGTTGAGAACTACTGGGTTGGAGTGAGGGACTGACAGAGTGACCACAAGGGAGCTTGGAGCGCGTGGGCATTCAGAACTAGGGAAATAGAGCTGCTCAATTAGTTGTTAACGGAACTAAGGAAATTGCCATTTTTTCTGGTGAAATTAAAAAATAAAATCTGTTTTTCAATTTAAAAAAGTATCAAAACCCCAAACTGAAAAAATATTAGTTTCTAAAAACCATTCTGGTTAAAAAAATAGTTTATTTTAAAAATGTTTGAATTTTAACTTCAGCTCTGGGCGGATAGGCTGGCCATCTGTGAAATGCTTTCAATTTCACCCACAGAGAAAATGAGAAGGGAAGTGCATGGATGAGAAGATGATGCAATTTCCCCCTCCACCTTTTCAGTGGAAAAAAGAGAAAGGAGGAGGGAATAAAAGAGACCCCCCATACATACACTTTCAAAATTCCTTTTTTAATGAAAAATGTTGAATACAATGAAAAATCATCCCTTTTTGCAGGAAAAAATAATAATTTCAATGTTTTCCAGATTTTTTTTTCCACAAAGACTCTGCCACTTTCCAACCAGCTTCAAGGAGATGTCAATAATAGCATTAGTAAAACATTTCACATCAGAGAAACATTCAATTTTCATTTTAAAAAGCCCTATATTTTGAGCAGCTCTATGGTATTGCTGCTCAAAAAATTGTTTCAAAATTCATTGATGATAAAAGGAAGGCATTATTGTGTGCCCCCTTTTTGACCAGCTTTAGTCAGTAACATATATATTTATATATTATGTATATAAAAAAATAAGGCAACCATGTACCCAGTAGTGAGGGATAGGAACAAGAATGGCAGCTGACCTTGAAAAGCAAGAGGTCGACTGAGACCATATTGTAGAAAAGTAATAAGGAACCGGGCAAACATAGTTGTTTAAAAATAGATACATAGACAAAAACAAATATTGTACAGGTCTATAAATCAGAAACATAAAACTGCTAACAGGTTAAATAGCGTGCCTGGCAATGGAAGGGGAATTTGACATAACAGGCATTTCTGAAAAATGGTGAAAAGACAAAAATCAATAAGCTATTGTAATACTTGTCTAAACTGGACAGCAAGGACAGATCAGGTCACAGAGGTGGGAGAATAACGCTAGACCTGAAAGATGCCATAGGAGATAGCATTTCTGAGTGGTCAGACCATACAGTTAAATGTGTATCTGAATCATGTTCAAAGTACTAACTTTCACTGAGCCACAAAATAAAACATCTGTGTAACTCTGTTTGGTATCCACTGGGGAAGAGTCATGCAAGATCTAGCATGGGGATACTCAGCTTTGGTAAGAGGAATCTAAACATGTAGAGGCTAGCCAGAAAGATCTTACAGTCTCAAGTGCGGACATTCACTTCTGTAGGCTCAAGGTGGAGGCTATTTAAGTACTCCCCTCCCCCAACAGTCAGAGGCCACAGGGAAAAAAATAATCACGAGTGCAAGGCCTGTCTTTTCGGAGCTCTGGATTTATCCCCACTGATTTCCCCATGTCTGGAGGGACCTTACTTACATCTGCGTCAAGGGCAGCACATAGGTAGCTGCTTGTTTGCATCTTGTATTGACTTGGGCAGTCGAGGGTTAAAGTGAGCAGGCATTAGGCCCCCCAGCGTTACAAATAAGATTAGATTCTTCCTACCCGCATTCCCATTATGTGGACCTTGACCCAGAACGCTATCCTGTTAGTGATAGTCCAGCGGTCTCCTAGATACTGGCTGTGTGTATCTAAAAGAGTCCAATGTCATCAGGAGGTCCATTCAAACTACATCCCCGATCCTACAAAGCCTCACTCATGATTAACTCACTCTGAGCAATCCTTCTGCAGCTGATGAGTGCTACTGAAGTCAGTGTGACTACTCACAATGAGTCAGGTTAAGCCTGTAAAGGAACGGGGCCTATAAAGGTATATCCGCGCTGCAACAACTCCCCTCACCTCATCCCCTCATCCACATGGCACCGAGCCTCAGACCCCGGGTCAGGTGACTTTGGCTCACAGGCCTTGGGCTGTGGAGCTAAAAACAGCAAAGTAGACACTCAGACTAGAGCCCAGGTTCTAAGACCTACCACCTCCCCTTTCAGGTTCTCAGAGCCCAGACCCCTGCCCTAAGCCTGAATGCGAACACTACCAATTTTATAGCCCCTAGCCCCAGCCTGAGCCTGTTGACCTGGCCTCTGAGACTTGCTACAGCAGGTTTTATTACCGCAGTGTAGACATTCTTGTAGAGCACATACAATAATCAATGGGATTAGTCACCTAGGGGAGTTCTTGACAGCTGTGCAACATGGCCCCAAATGTTCAAATTAAACTCAAAGAACGTCAGGTAAAATCCCACAACGTGAGCTATAACCCCCTTCTCTCAGCTCAGCCCTGAGTAAACAGATGCCCTGGGTACTCTCTGGCACGTGGTCAGCTGACTCGGGCTCTATCAAGCCACCTGGGGAAGCAAATTGCAGAGTTAAGGTCATTGTAACCAACAGGAGTTTAATGTGAGTAATGAATGCAGGTGATGGTCCCCACTTGGTTTGTGGATAGCGGGGGCTTGAGCTGTTCCAGGAAGTTTAATATCTTTTAAAAGAGAAAGTAATAGAAATATTCAGAAAGAACAGAAACAGAAGTAGCAAAAATTTAAATTAAAAAACCCCTTAAGATTACTTTCCCCCATTCTAGAGGTTGAGCTATTACTTCCTATCAAAGTGACACACAGACAGGGGCAATATTTTCCAGAGTGACTCATGTTCTGGATGTCTCAGGTTTTGGGTTCCAACCATAGGTGCCGGAACTCAGGGTGGGGGTGCGGCTGCACCTGCGGCTTGAAGCGGTTTCCATCATACACAGTTTGGTTCAACAGCTCTCAGCATCCCCACTATACAACTTGTCCCTGGTTCCAGGTGAGATTCTCCTGGAGTCATGTGAATTCTCAGCCACGTGCCCAGTGGGTAAACCACTATCTCCAACCGGAGACACCCTGAAGAGTGACTTTCACAATGAGCTGAGCACCTGTCCTTTCCTAATCAGTCTCCTTTAAAGTGGCTCAAGTTGGCCACCCCAAAAAAAATAAAATTTGAGGAACTCAAAATCCCTTTTGAAAATTTTGACTCCAGAAATTTGAATCTAAAATACTCATTTTCCTCCTCTGATTTTAGGGACTGATCATGGGTCTTTGAAAATCAGAGGCAAATCTTACAGTGACTCATTGTCAATAGGAGCAGGCTCTTGAAGTGCAATTAAAGAAAAGCCTTCCCCTTTTTATTAAGTGTCTTAAAAAGCACTGGAAACATTTTCCCACACATTAAAAATGTCCAGAAGAAATGTACTGTGGCAAGTGTCCAAAAGATGGCCAAAACCACCCCGAGATGATTCAACTGTAAAAAAATGCCATGCAAAAACTTATGTTAGTCTCTTTGGTGCTAATTTATGGCTTTCTGAAACAGACTAAGCTGGTGTATTTATAGAAAAAGAACATCCACACAACTCTCAGATCCCGGGTCAGTATGTATGTATATTTAGTTCTCGAGGTTACAGTGAACTTGAAATGATTTAGAAACACAAATTCCTCTTTTAAAAGCTGGGGGTGTGCTGTTGTTTTTATAATCTATTCCCTGACTTACTATTTGAATAAGTTGCCTCCCATGGTCATCCACCCACCCACCCACCAACCATATTTAGCAATGTGAAAAGAGAAACTTTTCAGAGATCCATTGTACATAAAGGGGCAGGAGCAGGAGCGGGGAAGCTCTATAGAGCTAGAGAATGGAAAAAGCACTTATGGCTCCACTTCAGGAAGACATTCCTATTCTCAAAGGGCACTTAGACACATGCTTAAAATTAAGCACATGCTTAAGGGCTTCCCAGATTCAGGGCCTTAAATGGGATCTAGGAAGAAATGGTATCCCTAGTAGATAATCCTGTTTCTATTTTCTGAAGTTTCTTCTAGTTAAGTTCTTGCTAATTTCCTCCTTTTGTCTTTTCTATTGGACAACAAAAGAAAGGACAGATCTAGGCTCTGGTGGACAGTTGTTGGTAGCACATCTGAAATCTTCCTTCAATTGGGTAGCTTTTTGCTACAATTCCCCTGTTACTGAGGAATACAGCAGGAAGGGTCTTTGTCACACAGGAGTTGGTCTTTATGTTTCTAATTTTATAAATACAGTGGAAGAGATTAAGATCAGTGTGTCACAATGATCATTTTATGCAGTCATTTTTGCTTACAAGCATTTAGTGCTACAAAACAGTCATTAAGGGCCTGATTCTCATTTACATAAAGGCCTTTTTACATTGCTCTGGCAGTATAAAGGGCTTTATATCCACTTTATGTGACAAATTACATCAATTTACCAATTCCATCAAATTATGGAGGGGTGTAAAGGGACCTTAGTGGCAATGACAACCAGGCCATGAATCTCTTATATTAGGGCTGCTAGAGTTAAAGAACAGCACATTAAAATAATCAAGGTGGTGCAGGATTCTAGTTTAGCTATCAGAAATTCTTTCTGAGAGATTTTCATTATTCAAGTCAGAGCGTAGAGAAAAGTCAACAAGGAAGACCAACCAGTTGATTCTGACAATCAGTCTGGACCTTATTCTGATCTCATTTATCCTGGTGTAAACCAAAAATAACTCCACTGAAGTCCATGCAGTTATACTAGTGTAAAACTGGTGTCAGATCAGAATTTGTCCCAGAGACAAATCTGAAAGGGTTGCTACTAGAAGTGTTATCAGGTGCAGCAAGGACCAGGTGAACACGTGGCAGAAAAGACATGACAGCGAAGAGGGCAGAGAGGGAGAATGCTCGATGACTCAAAAAGAGTTTATCAGCTGGGTAGCTGTCTTCATTTTGAAATTCAGATTATTTTGTTGGTTAATGCTGGACCATCAGCTTGACTGTCAGAGGAAGCTTTGGCAGGAATGAAGAACAAAAAGAAAGTCACCTGGTGCAGCTATGATCTCGGCTGACATATCAGGGACCGAACCAGGGACCTCCAGAGCTAAAAGCTGGAGCAGCTACAGCTCAAAACTAATGCTCTCCAGTAGGGGCTCTATAAAACACATACCCACAGTGGATTGGGCAGAGAGGGGGACTTGTATCCCACACTGACCAGTGTGTCATTTTAACTGGCAGGATGAGTTCTTGGTCAGCAGGATCTTGGTAACTTCTCATATAAAATGTAAGGTTTTGCACAGATCTGGCAAAACTCTTCTCAGTTCCACACTGGATTTTGATTCCAATATTCTGGATGCGGTTTCATTCATGCAACTTGAATTTCCATGCATATAAGGAGAAATGAATATTGGACTCAGGGCATCCTTTCAAATCGGCTTGCAGAGGAGTGACTTATTTTAGTTGCCCATGGAGTAATGTTTTCCCCCTTCTTCCCCTCCCCTTTTCATACACACGAGACCAAATTCTGCCCTTTGGAACACAGAACAGGGTGAAAAAAACATTACAGTAAGCAAAGCTGCAATTGTGAATAACCTGTAGTAAATCCTATCCTTTCAGAATTTCAGCTTCTACGTTCAGATCTGCTGTGGGAAGACCTTGGTGTGGATGTCTAGCTCTGTACATCTGAAACAGATGAACACTGTTCAGCTAGTACCCAGTCCTATATTGGGGTCTAACACCCAAGCACTTATTCCTCACAATGTTCTTTAGTTCTGGCTTCCTTCCAGACACAGAAGGGACTCCCTAGCCATTTCATTACCATAAATTACAGTGATCATCTGTCAAACTGGGAATAGTATTACCTGAAACACAATTACGTATATGCAAAAGACCAAGGGACCAATGGAATAATCTGAAGTACTATTCCATGGTGGTGCATCCCAGACAACATATCAAAAATACCCTATTGCCAGTAGGATAAATACCATGGAGATCCCGTGCTGTGGTTTGCATGACGTTTAGGGTCAATTCAGATAACTTGGCTAAACTTGCAGTCATAGGAAGTCTCTAAGGACCCACCAGCAGTAGCAGGAGGTTTACTGCTCATGTTCTAGGGTTACATGTAGAGCCATGTAGTAATTAAAAAGATAAGCCCTTTAGGAATTGGTAAGTCTCATTTATCCCTGGCTAGAGCAGAATATAGCTTCTCCCGCCTCCTGTTCAACAGGAAACCTCCATCCACTATCCTCATTCCCTACACAATAAAATCAGACCAGATCTGGGTGTATTGCCTGCAAGAGAAGGAATAAGCAACGGAACCTCCTCACAGCCAGCATAAAAGTTTGGGGAACATTTATCATCTATTTATGTTACAGTAGTGCCAGGAGACACAAATCAGGATGGAGGTCCCTGCTGCATGAGATGCCATGCAAATACATAGTAAGAGACAGTCCCTACACTAAAGAGCTTACCAGAGTCAAGACAAAAATGCCACAAACAGCTAGAACAGTCAGTTGAGATGGAGATGGGGCCTGGGAAGACAAAGGACCAACATGGTTACACAGCTTATCTCTGGCAGTGTAAAAGGGCCTTAAAGTAGGTGAGAATTCTGAACCCCCACCCTTTGTAAATTCAGGCCCCCTTTAAAGATGTCTCCAACAGGGTATCAGAGAAGAAGAAAGGCACCAAAATCAGTAGTCACTTTTGAACATCTTGGCCTTCAATCTTAGCAATGAAGTTACACCTGTTTTCATTTCAAAGTAAAAAAAGAAAAGAAAAAGTAGATTAATTTGCCAGATGCTTTCCATGTGTACTAAATACAAATACTAGAGCATTGTCCCAAATGAATTATAGCCTCTCAGACAATGATAGCTCTAGGAAAAAAGAGCAAATATTGACACTGCAATAATGTTTGCCCAGCAATCAGAGAGCTGTATACAGCATCCAGTGCATCTTTGTTACAGGAATCAATTAGGAAAATGGAGAATTTATATCCTCCAATTAGAAATACATAGTAAATGCTGCCATTACTGAAAATGTCCACTCTGCGCTCATTTCGAAGCCACACATTTATTGGATGCTTAGTCATTAACACACAGATCTGTCTGTCTAATCTACAGAGTCCCAGCACCCACACCTTACATCTGAATGTGTTCTTCAAATCTGAACATAGAAATTACCATACTGGGCCAAACCTGCTAGTTCAATATCCTGCCTCCAACATTGGCCCCAACAGGGGCCAATATCAGCCTCTCCAGAGAGAGAAATAGTGCATTAGGAAGATTTGGAATCACCTGCCCTCAGGAGCTGTTTCCTGGTATCCCCAATAGCTAGAGATTAACACGTGAAATGGGCTCTCGCATACTTTGAATAGGCCACATTCAACTATGATTTCCCTCTCTGGGTACTTGCTGACTAGTATAAGAGGATCCATTCCATAGACAAGAATTTTGCCATCTAAAAATTAAGGGCTAGATTCATGAACACAGGCCAGCTGTTTTATACTGCTCTGGCAATGCAAAGTTGTCACTCACAAGCTCACTTTAACAGACCAGCAAACGGGTTTATGCCTGGTTTGTATTGCGGGAGTGGCTCAAAGCAGCTAAAGCGAGCTGGTGAATTTGACTCCAAATATCCAGTAAATGAAACCTGGTTACAGTAGTACACACCTGGTTTGGTAGACTGCTCGTTATAGACTGAGATGAGATTCAAATTCCTCTCCGTTTCACCTGTGTACAATAGTTACTCTGGATTTATAGTGGTGGATCTGAGATCAGACGAGAACTGCTAAGTGAAACTGAGCCATTTTTAACAGGTCAAAGCTTAGTGACCCAAGAGTCAAGTGACTTCAGCAAGACTAGAATTTTGATCTATTGACTGTATATTGTTGATTGATTCTTTCAGTATTTTCAGGTATCATGACTTCTATAATTCTTCTATTACCTCTTCTGCAGTTTGTCTCTACTCTTCTTAGGGCAAACAGTTACTGAGAAAAATGAATCTAGCTGGGCTGGGTTTTAGACCATAGTTCTTTACGGACAGCATCGTTATTGTTTTTGGCAGCTGATTCACTGGAAGATGTTACACAAGGGGTATTTACAGTATAATGAGGTTCAATGGAGTTGAAAGATAAAGTTCATTAGCCTCACATTTAAGACTATCAGAGGAGAGCGGCTGTAGTGAAACATTCAGCCTGTCATTTACACGCTGTGTCTGGAAAGCAAACAGCCGGGGTTCTCCGGCCTGTTAATGGCTGCCTTTTGAGCCTCCCAGCTTGCTTTCATTTGCAGTGGGGTCCGGCTTTGCAGAATGGGGATTGATGGAATCGTCTGGCAGCATGTCAGCAAGTGTGCATAACCTCTGCTCTGACCAAAGTTACTATGAGAATGACTAAGAAAGGATTTGAGCTAGGGATAGTGCCAATACAGTAGTGACCAAGCAGTTGCTAAGGATGTGATTAGCATTCTGATTGCAGGAACTGGAGAGTTAATTGCTATGTCCTCACTCCATTTCTCAGGAGGGCAGGAAGATACCTGTTTGCCAGTTATACAAAGGGGGGGGGGGAGATTTTTTAATGGCATCTGAAGCCAGCAGTACAACATTGAACATCCCATTTGTGAAAGCTAAAATACATTATTTATCCAGTGACAGCAGTGCACAAAGTGTTAATGAGCTTCTATTATTTTAAAATGTTCATTGCCTTTTCTCTCTCTCTCTCTCTCTCACACACACACACACACACACACACAGGCGCACACACACACACAGGCGCGCACACACACACACACACACTTTCTTTCCTTTAGATGTCTGAGGGCTTTATTGTTCAATCTGAAATTCAGCCATTCAGACGAAGGCGGCTCACGGAAATGAACTGAGATGCCTAGTAAGAAGAAAAATGGTAACACAAAGATGAGGAGGTGGGCGGGGCGGGGGGAGAAGAGAGAGCACCCAGGGTGATAGAGATTGATCACTCAATCTATCTATGGCCTCAAATAAAACTGATTGAATTTAACATGTCAGGTTATAGTTAAAAAGCCAAGTTGTTTCAGCCAGTGTAATACAGTTTCAGATTATCATGGGGAGCCATTTATTTATTTTTGCATCTGAGAGTCATTTAGTCAGTCCCTTATGTGAGTGAGAATACATTGATTTTCCCACTCCCTGCTGCTGTGTGTTCTATTAATATCATGCTAGTTGACATAGATGGGGGCACTAGAAACTATTTGGTGCTGAATTTGTTTTTCAGATTTTTGACACAGCTATTTTTATGAACCAGTCCAAAAACCCTCAGGCAATTTTAATACAAGCTCTAGTTCTCCTCCCCCACTTTGAACATGTTGGGCTTAACTCAGCAACCAACCTCAAGAGTACAAGCATCCATGTAACTCATAGGATGCCTTTCTGACCATGTGAAATGGAGGTGATGTATTTCAGAAATCTGCCTAATCAAATGATAGGAGGCTTAGAAATGACCCAGCTCTTCTCATAAATGCAGAAAGGAGGAAACAATTTTAAAGCAATCTAGATAGACAGACTGTGAAGGGGGAGTGAGTGAAATAATAATATCATTTATTGTTTGTACTGCAGTTAGGAACCAGGGCTGTATAAACACAATACATTACAAAAAAAAAAAAAGGCCCTACCCCAAAATATTGGCAGTCTAACCATAGGAGACACACTACATCAGGAAAACACAAACGGGCGGGAGGTCAGAGTACCTATGAAATGATTCTAGTTGGTATAGTAAAGGGAGGCAGCACCATTTAGCAGATACAGCACTGGACTGGGAGACAGGAGGCCCAAATTGTACCTGGCTCTACCATTGCTCTCCTGGATGACCTTAGCTACATTATGTAACCAAACCTCTCACACCCATTTCTCATTTCTGGGTGTCTAGGAGCAAAAAGAAGGAGAAAACCTGGAATTGTGTCTGCACCCAGAAGAACTCCAGCCTATACTATTTGTTTCCCTCTTTTGCCAACTCTAAATTTACACATTCTTATGTTTAACCCACAAATGCACGTGCCTCTCCCTGCCTGCCCAGCAGAGATGCTGAAAAGCCACTAAAGGCATGGAAGGACTGATACTGGAGGACTGCCTCACAACTCTCCATTCAGAGCTGTTAGAGACATTGGGGCAGATTTTCTGGGATATTCAGGCACCTCGGAAAATCTGGCTGTGCTGTATATTATATGCTTATCTGAGGTGTTCTATTGGTAACCAATTGCTGTACAAACCAATGTAAATCACCCAATAGTGAGTACTCCTAAGGGGCTTGAACTCACACGAATTGCTCTAAGCCAAAGACTCCAATGGGAGCAGGACTGAGTCCAAAAGGACGCCTTTTCATTCCATTAGCAGAACTAGCAGGCACAACCTTATTAGCTCATACAATACATACACAAAAATAGTGGTCCTTCATCTGTGACTGACTCCAGAGCTCACTAGGACTTTGACTCTGTTCAGTGCACCCTCCTCTGCTATTACCTTGCCTTGCCATCCCTCTCCCCACCACAGGTCAGCTTATTCTCCAGCTGCAAATTGTCTGTATCCTAGACTGTGAGCTCTCTGGGACACAGACAGGCTGTGTGTTATAGGTTTGTACACGCCTTGTACAACGGGGCCCTGACTTCTGTGTAGAGCCTTCAGGAGCGACAACAATAGAAATAAATATATAGATCTACCTTCACCACCACCACCCTCACCCCCCATCTATCTAGCCACCCCAGAACCCACCACCCTTCTATTTAAAAAGAAGAGAATGGCAGGATGGTCACAACTCTTATGTGCAACACCCCAGTCGACAACCCACAATGAACCACACTGCTGTCTTTTCAGTACACCATTATATGCTTTTCCACGGTTGGAAAGTGCTTTTCATCACATTATTGGATACCTACTGTTTTAATGAGCTTGCTACCAATGGAATAAGAGCATTTTTGGAAGTACAATAATAACTATTTTACACATGATTCGGACAAATCATTAAAAGCGTTGGTTGTTTTCAAAGATGCAGACGACTACTGGACTGTAAGCAGATGTTCTATAAAGGGTAACTACAGATAAAGCCACAGAGACTTTTGTGCTGGCTTAAGCAGATAGATAAGCAGACACAGACTTCCTGGAGAGAGGAAATAAAAAAAGAACAATCACAGGTGGCAAAAGATAGTAGCCAGAGATTTGCAGGGAAAGCAGGAAATTAGGGACAGATATGCTGGGACCAATCACGCTTCCCTTAAAGTCAATGGGAGTTTTGTCACCGCCTATAATGAGGGCAGGATCAAGACCATAAAACATATACCTATACAGCACACTTGTGATGTGCCTATATTATCTGGTTTCTTCGGTGCTTTACTGAGGTCTAGAAAGTGAAGCCGACAGATTACTTCATAGTTACTCGCTGGAAATTTAGTGGGCATGTTTATTCTGATCTAGGAGGGGATTGCCCCTTTGGAGCTATTAGCAAAACCACAAACATCACCTTACTGAATTATTTGGTTGAGAGGGTCAATATTTTTTTAAAGAAGTTCTACTTCCTAATGCCACATGTCTTGTTCTTAAAGCCTCCTCCCTAATTCTCAGACTGCCCCCAAGACTCCAGCCATTGTAAAAGTGTGAGACAAAGAGCAACAAGCCAAGAATTTTAAAATGGGGAGGGGGGTAAAATTAGGCAGCTAACCTCTTAACTAGCTGCCTAAATAAAATGATTTTCAGAAGTGCCAAATGCCCAGGAGCTCCCATTGAAGTCAATATATTTTGGCCTTTTGAAACAATCAGGTCTCAGTAAGAAACACCATCACTGTAGAGGAGGAAGCTTCAAATGATGGGATGGGAAAGGTATTTTTTATGCTGCATAATGTTTGGTTTTGTCTTTCCCACAACCTCGGCCTTTTACTCATGGTTTCTCTTCAGAGAAGTGTAGTCCAGTGGATAAGGCAACAGACTGGGACTCAGAAGTTGTATTCCCAGCTCTGGCACTGGACTACTGGGTATACCTGGGCAAGTCAGAGCACCTCTGCCTCAGTTTCTCCATCTGTAAAATGGGGATAATTGTACTGCCCTCCTTGATAAAGCACTTTTAGATCTACTGCTGAAAAGTGCGGCTGCAAGTGTTAGGTATTAATTACTATATTATACTTTGATGTTAATATCAGGTGCCAAACTCAGAGGTGATGGTGAGTATAGGTAAGCTCGATTCATGCCATTCTCCCCCATGCAGTAATTCAGACTATCTTTACACACCCTTTGACATCAGGAGTGGATGTAAGTAGCTCTAAGCTGAGGTTTGTTACAAGTCAAGCAGCCAAAAAAAGCTGTACATTAAACTAGGCTCCATCCCATCTTAATTTACACCATCCTCTAGCTCCTCAGTGCATATGTTATACCAGCTTAGACTCCCTTACACAGGGGTAGAGTGATTCTCAATAGGCCTAAGGGAGTTTTACTGTGAGTGAGAGTGCCTACGTTACCGTCAGGGCGTTTAACTTACAGGTCATCTCTGACTGTGGCCACAGGTCTGTAGGTAGAATGACACCATTACAAGACAGCTCTGGCTACACATATATACAAATATTTAATGACCAAACTGCCAATAGATGGCGTAAACGAATATGTAGCACAGTTCCTGGGTTTAGTAGACCAACATACTTGTTCCGCACGGTAAATGGCTTTCTTCACGCAGCTCTGCACCATAACAAGAGATGTTTTTTCCAAAAGGCTGGCTTGTCGGAAGTGCTAAGTGCTCTCATCTGCCCCTGAGAGTGCTCAGCCCTTCATGAATCAGACCCATGCTGACAGGATTGGGTCTTTTTTTAAAAAAAATTCTGTGTTATAACGAGCAACCTCCTAGCAGCAAAGCAGGTAGGAAAGAAGAAAAAAAATCCAGCAAGGCTAATATGGAAACCAGGGGAAATCCCCATGCGAGTCATTATCGGAAAGGGAGTTTTCTATCCCCTTAAGCCATATGATACTTACTCAACCAGAGAAGCTGATCAAGACTCTTAGGCATGATCCTGTAATCTACTGTAGGCCTAGGATATGGGATTGGTGTGGTTCTCCTTCACTCTATAGCAAAGCGCTCTCATGCTTTCAGCTTCCATTTGCTGTGTACACAAGGCAGTTTCATGGTTGCAATGGGATGGCTCTGTTTAGGGGCTGGCAGATACATGCTCAGACCTGATTCTGATTTTACACTGCAGTAACTCCAAGGACATTTGCAGCCTTACTCCTGCTTTACAATGGAAGTAAACAAGAGCAGAATCAGGCCTACAACATTTTAGTCATTCTATAATTGCAGCGGCTGTTTGGTTTATCGCCCCCTATTTGTCTGTTATGGTTTCCCGTTGTCTCTCCCCTCATGTTAAGACTGTGAGCTTTTCTTTATTACACAGAGGAATAATGCCTAGCACAATGAGGCCTGATCTCTGGTTGGAGCCCCGTTGTGTTACTGCAATACAAATGAATAATGTAGTGTAACAATGTAATAAACACCATACCAGGGTTAAGTTTTCATGAACACAGACTCCTGGAGAGTCATTATGATACTGCAGGGGTGGGCAAACTTGTAAATTGTATGATGGGCCATGAATGGTCATGAAAGGGGGGCAGGGGTGTGCAGGGGTGAGGGTTCTCGCTGGGGATGAGGCATTGGGGTGCAGGAGGGTGCTCTAGGCTGGGGCTGAGGGGTTCGGAGGAATGGGAGACAGGAGGTTGGGGTGCAGGAGGGGGTCAGGAAAGCAGGCTCCAGACAGCACTTACCTCAAGCTGCTGCTTCTGGGAGCTGCATGTCCTCCCTTGGGCTTCTATGCACAGGCGTGGCCCTGTCCACAGGTACCACCCCTGCAGCTTCCATGGGCCACGGTTCCTAGCCAATGGGAGCTGCGGAGGCAGCATGTAGAGCCCCTTAGCTGTCCCTACACGTAGGAGCCGGAGGGGTTGCTGCTGCTTCTGGGAGCCATGCAGAACGGGGCAAGCCCACTCCCCAGCTGGAGTGCCAAGCCTTGGACCCCACTCCCCGGAGGGAGCTCGAGGGCCGGATTAAAATGCCTGGAGGGCTGGATGCAGCCCCCAGCCATAGTTTGGCCACCCCTGTGCTAGTGGCTGGATGAACACATGGAAGAGCCATTAGGTACACCCCAATGCACACAGCATCTCTATCACTTCATTTGTGTGTCAGTTGCCTTCCATGGATGACATATCTTCACAACAAAACCGGTATCTAAAATATCATCCGAAGGACTGAGTCCCTGTGTTGTTATGCTGAGAAAGACTGTGCGGGACAGAAGAGTGTGTCTTTGTTGAAATTTGCCTGCATTGAACTGGGGGGACTTAAAAATAGGTTGCATTCAGTTGTCCTGGTGTCCTTTAGAGCCTTGCCAATGTCCTATGAATCTTCACAGAGAGCCCAGTCTAATGCCCACTGAAATGAATGGGAGACTTCCCTTGACTTCTGTGGGCACTGGTCAGGCCTTGATTCTCCTGTTCCCTCCCCTCTAACCTGGCACGTGGTAATCATTCCCTACTGCCTGAGAAATGGATGGGAAGAGCCTGCTGTCAGTCGGTCGTCCTAGTTCCTTCAGTCAGGGAATTAACGAATGATAGAAGGCACTCTCCCTCAAATGGCTTTCTGATTGGATGGTCCACACAATGTCCCCAGCCCAGGCTGCGCTGAGAAACTGGGTAGTAAATTAGGAATCAAACTGAGCAGCACTCTGAATAGTAGATTAATATTCTGAGATTGTCATTATAATAGGTTTAATGCCTGTTCTAGTTACAATCATTATCCTGCTTTTGCTATTATTTTTTTTTAAAATCTTGAATTAGGTATTTGGTTACCACTTATTCAATACTCAAAGTACATTTTCTTAAAATAAATAAAAAACCCACCTGAAAAACAAAATCAAGCACGTGTGTCCATTTTCTAAAAAAAATAGCATTTGATAAAGTTGCCCAGTTTGATAAATATCAGATGTTTCACTCAATGTAATAAAATCTCCAGGAAACAACATGTCCTGGATAGTGTAAAGAGACTCACTCTACAATAACTCCCTTTTAAATAGACAGAGCTGACAATTATATTACTGTATAAACATTTCTCTAAACAAAAGTCCTCTATTGTAAGATGATCATTTTGTCCCTGATATGTACATAGCAATGTTTGTAAGCCTGCAAATACTTCCTAAATATACAAATAGGTTAAAACAATGTTAGAAACAGCCACCTGGTGCCTCTTTGAAAGAAAGAAAAATCTTTTTTCAAAAAATAAAAACCTGAATTTTCATCTTACATTTAGTGGACAATATCCCTTTAAGCAATTTGTATGTCAGAGCTCATCTTGGTGTCTGGAAACCGCTGTTCTTCAGGGAAGAGCCCGCTGAGATGCCAGATTTCTGTGAGGTCAAACCTCCTGCATGGCTTGTAGGAGCCTGTTCCTGGCCCATGAGGATATTAAAGTTCTTTGTGGGTTTTGCCAAACTCTGTGTAATTGAAGCCGGGTATTAAGTATCAGTGGAAATTTTTCAGAGAGGGGGTCCGGGATTTCATAGAGCACTATACCAGGACATCACTTTTTGGAATCCCAAGATGAAGGCAAAAACTACACAAATACAGATGTGAGTATAAGTCTTGGAAATCTAAGCTCTTGATTTGGAAATGTGACCTTTAAATAGTACTTATTTACTACTGTCCTTCTCACAGTTATTGTGAGCGCTTGTCATGGTTTTCTTTGTAACAATGAGATGAGAAGAGACTAAAAATATTACATAAAAGACCTGTGCTATACAAAAAAAAAAAAAGATTCAAACTGGAATGCTGTGATATTCAGAAAGTACATCTGGGGCTGGAAAGCTAGTATTTGCTCCTAAATACTATTGTAAAAATCTGAAGTTGTAAAGATTGTTTTAAGCTTTATTTGTGACTAAATATTAATACTGTTACTATTAATGTTAGCGAGGCAGGGTCATCTAGAAGACTGAGCTCTGGAATGAGATTCAGGAGACCTGTGTTCTAGTACAAGCTCTGACAGCCATCTGTGGGCAAGCCACTTTCCTTGTTTGTTTCTTCTCCCCGCCCTTTGTTGGTCTTGTCCATTTTGATAAGCTCTTCTATAAGCAGGAACTTTCTCTTGCTATGTGTTGGCACAAGGCTCCCCCAATCTAGGTGCTTTTGTAATGCGAATAATATTACTGGTGCTTCAAAATATATACTAGAAAATGTATAAATAGTTTTTATGCTTGAAATCAACTGTAGGCAGGTTACATTTTTCAAAGTTGTTATTGTCATGACTGCAGGGCCTAAGAACCGTATTCATGAACTATGCTTCCATTGCGCAAGGTGCGGTACAAATGCAGAAGAAAACAATGCTCGTCCCAAAGACGTTACAGACTAAAAAGTATCAGGCTTTCAGCCTTTCTAGAGCACAGGCGGCATCAGCTATCTCAACTACATTGCATCTAAACAGCCTCTCAGTGTAGACCCTTATGCATGAGCTACTGAGGAATGAAACAGCCAGATCTGCAAGATTTACAAGCCTGTCGGCATTCTACTCTGGGGCTTCCTGAGCACAGCATAGAGTGAAGGACGATACCAGCTTAGACTCAGCTGTGCAGTTGGGCTACAGGTCCAAGGGGGCGTTTCCAATCTTCCAAGCAGCTCTATAGATTTGAAGAGCCAGAGACTCAGCTAGTGCAATCAGAACATTTAGGATATACCTCAAGAAAAACATCCTCACCGCGAATGGATTACGCCAGTGATTTGCCACCTTTCACATTCCATGAGCCCTTGTTACAACAGAAGGTGACTCTGGGTCCTCCCAGTTCCTCTCCAGCCAGCCACAAGGAAAGGGAAGAAGGTCCCAACTTTGAAACCTGTTCACCAGCCTTCCCCCCAGGGGTAGTTATGACCTCCAGACTGAGAACCCATGGACTGAGCTATAAGAACAGCCACCAACTGGGGGAAGGTCATGGAAGAAGAAATCCAATCACTTGGGGCTTTTATGACTCAGCTGGACGTTAAATATGGAGAATACGGAGAAATACTGGACTAGGTGGGCTGCTGATGAACCTCTCCCATCTCAAACGTCTCTGATTCTACATCTTGTGGAGTCCTTTAAATAGAACAGAGGTCCTGCAGATCTCTGGGTCTATTCTCATGGAGTGCACAGTGGCAATCGGCTGCATACCTGGTGTCAGGTAAGTTTTATTGCCTGTTTTTAACAAGAACAAGCTGCTTTTGGATTCACCATTCCCTACCACCCCTCATTCCACATATTCAGCCATTTCTTAATTACTTATATTTCATACCTTTCCCCCTTTGCAAGATATATATGTTTTAACTTTATAATGTTTCTCATGCACTAAAACAAGTCCTAAGTCACGCAGTTACCAGAGCTAGAAGATCTAACCCTCCTCCAGTCAGCATGGCTGTGGTGTAATAGCCATCATGTTAAGTATAGATTATTATTATTGAGCTTGTATTACGTTGGCTGTTTGCCCAGAATGTCCTTGATAACTCAGGGTTACAAGAAAAAGAGAGTAATACTCTGGTCCTACTCAATAAGACACAGGATAAGCATGATTAAAATGGCTTCAGAATTCAAGAATCCTTAAATATTGGACTTCAGATTAAATTAAAAATGATTTAGATTGCTTTCCATGAATAATTACTGTTAACTCTTACTACTGTTTTTGCCCCTTTCCAGAGGCCTTATTGATTCCCTGTTGCTCACACACTGAATATCCTTGGGTAATATTTTGGAGATTGAGGGTACCAACAACAGTTTGTAAAATTAATGGGATTCTGAAGTACGAGGCAAAAGAAAATTGGATTGATTTCTTTTGTGTGACTAATTGGATACCTGCCTGGTGAGCTGGAAGCAATGCCAAATGATGCACGTCAAGTAGCAAAGCTATCATGCAATCGTTTGGTCCATGGGATCATATCCGATTAGCACTGGGGATTGTTACCCGGGCCCATTCTGAGCGCTTCTCAATTAAAAGTTTGACAGGGAACTGGTCCTCCTAGCCATTCACCTCCATGAAGCATGTTGTTCATGCTGATAATTAAATCTCCCTTTAAAATGGGTGTGCAATCATTGTCACACAGGTCAGTATCACAAGCAGTTGCTGAAGAAAGTAAGGTGCCTTCAGCACTGAATCTATTTTCACAACTCTTTCATTACTTCACTGTTAAGGACCTTGCTGAGCCCAGGCAGGTCCAGCTGCTAGAATAATTAAGCTGCAGACATTTTGTTAAATTGTAAAAATCCTAGAAAAGATACCAGCGGGCCTCCCCAACCCTCCTGTTTCCTTTCCCTGGGATAGTTACTGAAAAAAATCTTGAAAGCATGGACTCTGTGCAGTCCGTGAATGGAGTGAGGAGGAGACTCAAGATACTGGATTGTTCATTAGGGACCAGATATGGTGATATGTTCCCTATACTCTGGATTCTCCATTAGATATGAGAGCCTCTCTCTCACCTACCACAAACCTCTTAGCAGGAGCAGAGACATCAGATGACCATCTCTTTTTCTGAGTGCCAATCATCTGCATTCTAATGTTGCAGCTTGTGAGAGCGCTAGCTAGTGAGAGTGTGTGACATGAGTGTCCTGTCTTGGCATTGGCTTTAACTGCCATCAGACCTGCGCTGCTTTCTCAAGATGGGCACTGTTACAAGACTCACCATCTCAGAGCATCCCATCATAGCAAGACCCAGCCTTGCAGCCCTCTGCCTCAGTTTCCCCACAAATAGCAGCAGCAGCCAACCCATTTTAAAAATCGTTCTACCCTATGCAGGTTTACAGGGTAGAAGAGTCCCTTAGTCCAAGCCTATCACAATATCATAGCAAAAGAGTCTTTAGCCCCACGGGTTCAGCCTTTAGCCTCCTTCCTTACAGGTGGGTTCCCCGCCTCACTGTCTAACCGCCAACTCCTTCCTGGGCTCCAATCACCTGGATCAGGACTAGCCCCTACCACAGCCCTCTAGCAAGCCACAGCCTTCAGTCAGTTCCTAGCCCGAGCCCAACTTCCTCCTTTCTCCAGCCAGCTCTCTGGCTGCCTCTCCGCTCTGGGCCAGGATAAGGAGATTCCCCCTACATCTCTGTTTCCTCAGCTGGTCTACACCGCCTCCACCAACCAGGGGATTCCAGCTGCTTTTCTCCATGGTCCTCCCCCCCGACCTGCTTCCTCTTCCTCCTTTTAAGTCCTACCCCCTGCCCAACTGCAATGGGGCAGAGCTAACTGAACAGGGCAGACTGGCCCAAGACATCCTGGCCCTTAAGGGGGCGGGCTGCCCTGTGAGAGACTTTATTACGTGGATCTGGACATTGGTCTTTTATAGCTAATCATCACCAGGGATGTCACCCAAACACATCTTTGATGTGGAGTGATTCTTCTCATGTTCAGTCTCTCCTCCACTGGTTCCAGTCCTTCCTTCAGGCCTTCTCCCCACCAGTCAGAGCAAACCAACATTCATTTTTCATTCTTTTACATCCCAGCATATCACCAGTCCCCCAGTAAGAGTTCATGAATATTTTAGGCCCAGGACAGGTAAGGCTTCCCTACACAAAACTCTGGTGTTTTCATATATTTACACACTGGCCCCTAACATTAGACAAGACAGTTATGAACTTGTATATGACACATTTGCTCTTTCCCACTGGCCAATCCAGTGTTTACCTCTTCTTCTTAAACTCCATGAACATCCTTCCCCCTCCTGAATTATATACTTCCTCTGAGCACCTTCCAGTAGCATTGCCAAATTTATACTAGTGTGAAACCCAAAACCTCTTGCAAGAACCTATGATTTGTCAAGGTCTTCCCCAGGATGAGAGCAGGGTATATCTTTTGCTCATTGGGATTACCCATCCTAGACTTGCGAATAGCACAATCAGGTTCTTTAATGTTTTTTGAGAGGGGAGACAGGAGGAGGGATGGCTGTTGTGCATACATACGGGGTCCATGAAAGCAGGTATATAAGATAGGCCTGTCCATATATTTTATACCAGCAACTATGCAATAATTATTCATATGATGTAGGGATCATGCATGAAACATGCAAGAATGTCCTTAACTGGGCATGGCCTTTACATGTTCCTTGCACTGAACTTTGAATAATGGATCTTTGCATGCCTTGATTCAGCCATGAGTGCTCTTTGCCCTTCAGTCTACATGGGATGAAGACACTTCTGTTTCTTACAATTCTGTTGGGTTAGAATGATGTAACGCACTTTAATAATGAGTATGCCCGTTACCCACTCGTGGCTTTCTCATGAGAAGGGAATGCCAATTGTTTTCAAAGTACTTGGAGGTCTGCTGCTGAGGACAAACATCCAGGAAGGAGACTGCTGAAGTTAACAAAAGTTGTTCTGTCATGGCTCATTGCATGGCAAAGGCCCATTCACTTATGACTACTGAGACATCATCCTCAACTTACGTAGGAATGACAAGGTGGGTTAGCAAACAGGGTGTGGCCGAGGGGAGAAGAGAGTACAACAAAACCAAAGGCAATAAAAACATACTTTGATACCAGATGCAAACTGGAGATATCAGAGCAAAATACAATCAACAGCAGAGCTTATGAAGAGCACATACTAGCAACCTAGAGGTAGGCCCCTATAGTCAGCCGAAAATCTCACAAGGCAATGGTAGTTATTCCGATACAACATGATATAGCAGAGAAATAGGAAACAAAATACCCACTAATTAAACTGCACCCTCCTCCCCCGCAATGTGAAGAACATCCAAACCTAATACAGTCTCTTAGTAAGTAATAGAGACTAATGCATAGGACATTCTAGCATAGCTGGAACCACACCAGCTCTACCCAGAAACCTCCAGATTCCATATATTGCTCAGCTGCCTCCAGCTGCCATCCTCCTTCACATCATGCTGTCAGAGTTTACCACCACTGGTCCCTTTTTCACTAGCTTTTCAAATATGTTTCCCCAAGCAACTCTGCAGCAAATTTTGCTTCTTATTTACCTTCACAAGAAGAAAAGAGTGCTCCAACTTCACTAAAGATGGGCATCCCCCCCCCACCGTGGTTTGTTGGGGGTTTTTTTGCTTACTTCCCCAGCTCTGGGGAGGACCTGTATACAAGGAAACTTAAATCAGCTGGTTCTGCCTGAGGCTTGCTTCCTACAGCAGAGCTTGAAGGTTTGCTAGTGTATTATTACTAATCATGTTTATCACAGCAGAGACTATGGGGCAGCCCAAAATCGGGCCCCCTTATACTAGGCACCATACAAACACAGAACAGTAAAGGGTCCCTGCATTTGTAAAGCAACTGCTTAGTTCAACAAAAACAATACTCTACTCACAGTACTGCAGGCCAGGAGCTTGCTGCTTTTGTTCACCTACATTACAACAAAATTTGTAGGGTGTGGTGGGGAGCTCCCACTTACAAAACAAACACTAAGGAAGGGGGAGAGTGTGGCTCCATCCCATAATACCTTGGGTAACCAAATTAACCCTATAATGACCACTTTACTACACCTGCCCCAAAGAGCAGAGTTAGGGACCTAAAAGCCTTTGAGGATCTGGGTCTTACTACTTTCTAGAGGATAATGTCACAAATGAGGGCTATCTGAGGAGGCTGCTAGAGATCTGAAAGAAATACCCTATTTTAAGAAGAAACAATGGATTAAAGAAATCAGCCACCCCAAGAAAGAAAGAAAGAAAGAAATACTACTAGGAAAAACTCAACCACTCGTTCCTGATGTCAGGAGTCTAAGGATTTGTGGTCCAGTCTGTCTACTAGCTATGATTTTTACCATGAGTACGGTGCATACGCTATCAGTGGAAGCATCTTTGTTGTGGCACCTTTGCTCAAAGCCAAGACCACCTAAGCCCACATGAATACTAAAGAGTGTCCTTAGCACATGGCTTAACCTCCAGAAATGAGAGATTAGTGCAAAAACTCACCGACTTCCCACCTAATACAAATCCCAGATCCAAACATTTAGGGGTCCTATGACAACTTTGTAATCTAACAGGGTTTTGTAACAATTCTGGAGCCTCCATTTTGGATGTGATCTCAATTTCTTTCACTCTCTGTCCCTGTTCTTTCCCCAGCTTCGTGGCAATGAAAATAAATTGGCTTTGGCCTGTCATATCCAAAGAAGGAAATCAGGGGCACAGCATGTCTCATAGACACAATATGCTGAGCTTTATTTTTTATTTACATTATAACTGAACTCCCCATCTGGTCAAGAAAAGCACGACGCTCCAAAGAAGCCAAAAGAAAGCAGAGAGGAGGAGGCAAGACAGAGCTCTCGAATTGTGCTATTATCTACAAGGACCAGGAGAACCCCAAACTGAATCAGAGCAGGTTAGCCTCCAGGTCCATTCAGCTTTTTGCTATTCTGTCCGGACTTCCAAGAGCATATCACACAAGATTCTTAGGGGAGGGAGAATTTGAACTAGTTGGGGCTGAGACCCAGAGACAGATCCTCAGCTCAGGTAAATCCACATCATTCCATTGAAATCAATGCAGCTACACTGACTTACAACAGCTGAAGCTCTGGTTCAAAGACTGAATACAATCTGGATGCAAAGCCTGATGTGTTCAGATCCAGGGTGGGAGACCCAACCTCTAGGGTGACCAGATGTCCCGATTTGATAGGGACAGTTCCGATTTTTGGGTCTTTTTCTTATATAGGCTCCTATTACCCCTTACCACCCCCACCCCCACCCCCCAGTTCCTGATTTTTCACACTTGCGGTCTAGTCACCCTACCAACCTCAGGTTTTCACTTACGATGAAACTCCTGGGTTACACAAATGAATAAGAGTAGAGTGGAGTTTAGGGCCCAAGTGGGGTAACGGAAAATAGCTGCTGACAATCTGAATAGCTCTGGAAAATGGACAGAGATGCTTTTCACAAACTCTCAAGAAACTAATTTTTCCATCTGCTCCTGCTGCTCCCAGGAAGCGGGAAGCACATTGTATTACTCATTTGATATTATGCTTCTCCTGAGACAGCTTAACTTTACTGAACAAGGGCCATATTGGGAACTTGCTGGCAACCTTTGGGCTGCATGAACGTATACAGCATGGAGCAGAAAAAAAGAGGCTGCTTGAATGAAAATGGAACATCACATGATTGGGCCCATAGTTTGTTCAGTCTACTTACGTATTAACAATGGGCTATTATCAAATATATTGTCGAATTTCACCAGTCAAATATTGGCCACCCTGTTATAACCCAATGATCATAATTACAAATAAATGACTTCAGTGAGTCTACTTATTTGAATAAGGCAAGCAGGCTTTGCCTACAGAATGTGTCAGAAAGCAATTGGCTGAGTGTAAAAATGATCTTGAGGACCACAATAAAGAAGAACACCTTCTATTTTTTAATTAAGCTGGGACACTATGCCAAATTCTGATTCACTTACACGGGTGTAAATCAAAAGTAATCCCTCTAATTTTAAATGGCATAACACCATGCTTACCCCAGTGTAAATGAGATCAGAATATATCCCCACACCACTAAGCACTCAAAGAGAATCAAAGAAAAAGCAACAAAGGAATACAAGACAAAGCCATGCAGAGGAGTCAGGGAGCAGGTGGAGGAGGGGAGTTAGAGGAGCGATGTTACGATTAGAAAGTTCGTTTTCCTTTACAATTTCCATTTGTAAACTGTGGTTGACCTAGTAGCTCCTGCATAATACAGTCCTCAGTGTAGCTCTCCAATGTATATAAGGATTCTGTTAAAGGCACAGAAAATAAATGAAAAAATCAGTAAGAGCAGGCAGAGATGAAATATAAACCCTCACATAACGCTGTTACAGATCAGTTTTCTGCAACCCTAATTTCTAGGAGCTGTGGCTGACTCTTGCCATGAGAAGCCCTAAGTGCACTGGGACCACTTGTGCAAAGTGTCTGATTTGGGGTGCAACAGGGGACTCTTCTCCACAACCTTCAGTGGTGTCTTTACACTGCACAGTGTGCGAGGCATCATCGTAACAACAGAAGGACAAGCACTGTGCTGACAGGAATGCAACAGAAGGGATACATTATCATAGACAGGCACCGGCTCCAAAGCTTTGTTTGTGCTTTATCCTCCTCCCCGCCTTGCGTATTGGAAATGCTGTGGTTGAATTCCACGGCCCATGTCCTTCACGGGGTTCTTCTCCCTGAGTGCAGGTGGTTATTATTTTTAATCTCAATGAAGATAATGAAGCACCCCACATGGATGCGGGTAAACCTGCTAATTAAACTTGGAACAACATAATCATTTTTATTTGTCTTTTGAAGTGAATTGCTGGTTAACACACATCTGACTATTACATTTGTAAAGATGCCAAACGTCGGCAGCGTAAATTTCCCCTTTAGTTTTGAGGACCTTATAATGACTTTGAATCCGATAAGAAGCGTTTGCAGGGAACATCAAAGTATCTATGAAATCTTGGGTTCATTTTAGAATATGCCTCTGTAATAACTGATAGAGGCCAGCTCATTTAGGCAACTCTTCCTATGGTACAGCGCCATCTGCTGGCAGTGGCAATTGCATTGGCTGCATTTGGAAAGGTGCTAAATCAGGGGTGGGCAAACGTTTTGGCCCGAGGACCACATTGGGGTTAAAAATTTTGCGAAGGGCCAGGTAGGGAAGGCTGTGCCTCCTCAAACAGCCTAACCCCCACCCACTTGCTGCCCCTTGACTGCCCCCCTCAGAACTCCCAACCCATCCAAGCCCCCCCTGCCCCTTGTCACCTGATCACCTCCTCCAGGGATCCCGCCCCTCTCTGCCCCCCCCCCAGAACCCCACCTCCATCTAAGCCCCCCTGTTCTTTGTTCCCAGACTGCCCCATCCCAAGATCCCCCCATCTAAGCCCCCTTGCTTTGTTCCCTGGCTGCCCTCTCCTGAGATCCCCCCAACCCTAACCACCAATCCCTGGGACCCCACCATCTAAGCCCCCACCCTTGCTTACCATACTCATCCAGGTGCTCCTCAACCTGGTGTGGGAGCGCGGGGCCCCGCAGCACCCCACACTCGACCCAGCCCCTGGCCGGGGAGTGCGGGAGTGGGCCCAGCCCAGGAGCACAGGGACACACGGCATGCCGGGCTTGGCCTGGCCCCTGGCCAGGGAGTGCGAGGCCCAGTGGCATGCCATGCTGAGCCAGGTCAGGGAGGGCAGGGCCTCACGCTTGACCCAGCCTCTGGGCCGGGAGCGCGGGGCCCCCAGCCGAGCTCATGGGCCGGATGCAAATGGCCCACGGGCTGTAGTTTGCCCACCCCTGTGCTAAATCTTGGTTATGGATTGTTTATGATCAGGCCTCAATAGTTTAAGGCCAGGTCATGACGACGGGCCATTTGGGGGCTTAATATTCCAAAGGTTCAATTTACAAACAAAATGTAAAGACTTACAAGTCACACTTTAAAACAAACATAAGTTTGGGGAGCAGTCTTCCTACGGGGAGAAGAGTTAATTAGTGCCACCTTCTCCTGCTGAGCCTGGTGACAGACGGGTCTCACTGTGAATTAATGCCTGACATTGGAAGGGCTGTGCTCTAGGGCAGGGGTCTCCAAACTATGGCCCGGGGGCTGGATCCGGCCCGTGGCTTCGATTTGTCCAGCCCTCCAGCTGAGCAGGCACGTGGAGAAGCCGCCGCTCCCCCCAACCCCCGGCGAGCTGCTACCGGCAGCCCCATGTGCAGAGGGGTAAGTGCCCCCGTAGCAGCAGCCGGAGGAGTAAAGGGGGGCGTGGCAGCAGCCAGAGACGCAAGGGGGGGGGATTTTGCATATATTTGCATATAATGAATTTTTTCACAGTCACTTTGGCCCACAAAGCCCCTTCAAAAATCTAATATGGCCCTTGTCTCATAAAGTTCGGAGACCCCTGCTCTAGGGAACCCACAGGAGTCAGTCTTACTTACACCATTTAGTGATCGACTTTAGAAACCAAACACAGGAGTGAGGACTGACTGGCTGGTAGCGAAGACAACTTACAATAAAATTACACTGATGTGCTCTGGAAAAATGGCAACAAAGTCTGATTTTAAAATGCTTATAAATGTGGTGTGGAGGAAAGGTTCTGGGATCTCTCTGATCACCTTTGTGATTAAGAGAGAGGAATGGTTTTGTGGTTCAGGACAGTGGAGGACTTAGGACATCTGAGTTCTACTCTTGGTTCTGCCACAGATTTTCTGTGTGACCTTAGAGAAGTCACTTAGCTTCTCTGGGCCTCATTTCCCCATCTGTAAGATGGGGCTAATACTATTCCCGTTCTCCTGTCCTTTGTCTGTTCCCATTGTAAACTCTTTAGGCAGAAACTCTTTCCTACCATGTGTTTGCACAGGACTAAGCACTGAAGGTGGTCAGAAAGTTGAGTTTTCTTCCCCAGAAATGTTTTTTAAGTTAAAATGAAAATGTTCAGTTCTCATACAAAACATTTTCCATTTTCAACAAAAACTTGATTTTTTTTTCATGGAAAATAGGTCTCCGACCCCTCCAAAAAGTGCTCTGCCAAAACCCCATTTTCTGTCCAAAAAAAAATAATTTTTTTTTGGACCAGCCCTGCTTAGCTTATAAAGGGTTTTGATCTACACCAGAGCCTCTAAATGGTGTGAAAAATCAGTTCCGGTTAGTAACTAAAACAGGTGTTTATTCCACCACACCCCAACTTGTTCACCCTGCAGTCAACACAGTTGGACAAGAGGGAGCTAGCGTCTTTGGTTTAACAGACCTGTTCAACCGCAGAAACACTGTTACTGGTGTGGACGCCTCAGACTGAAAGACTCTGCGTAACTTCACATCTCTGCAAGAGTTTGTAGGACTGTCAGAAATCAAGGGAGTTACGTTGATTTATGCCTGCTGGGAGTCTGGCCCACGTACTTTGTTCACTGAGAATGACATGGCGCGACGGAGAAGCCAAGTGGAAAGCTCAGAATGGTTCTTAAGAAAGTTGCTTTTGCAGCGTATATCCCTTTAAATACTGCACTTTAAGGGGTTTCATATTTTTAACTCACATTGTTGTTCAGGAAAATACCATTGCAGATTGAGAAAGTAAGGAAGTCCCCTACTAGCCTGGTTTGCGGAGATAGGAATATCCCATAATTTTCCCCTTCACTCTTGTAGTTATGTACCAAGATTGCTGGATTTGTGTCTTTCATTTATTTGCCTACATGCCTGAAAAAGAATTACAGGATCACATTTCTCCCACCTCCCAGCACCCCTTACGCTTGCTTGTGACCATCTTCAGTTTCTGATTTCCATCTGGTTCTGAGGCACCACAGCTTCCTGTAACACCCCTCCGCCCAACCCTCACACTCTCTTTAGGCCAGGAAGACAAGAAGAATCGAAGCAGCAGGCAGTCAGAGATCTCAATCTCTCATGCAGTCTGCTGGCGCCAACCAGGAGTGGGAAATGTGGGGTTCTGGCTGGTGGGTCCGGTGTGGTGTGGGGACCATGAGAAGAGCAGGGCTATGCCTGGCTGAAAGGGATGTGTAGATGTAAGGCAGTCACTGAGACCAGTTTTAAGAGTGCAGTTTCCTCCCCAGGCATATTCAATCTGGCCTGGCCGAGACAGTGAACAAGGTTTTTGAAGTGAATATGGGCTTGCCTTAATTTAAACAAAGGAATGGAACCTAACCTTCTACACAACTGGTTTTGATGAGCAGAGCTTGATTTTACAACCCGTTCTTTATCCTTTCCTCCTTCTCCAAAAAGCCCCCAGAACACCGGAGAACTCTTTGCGTTTACTGTTATGGTCGTTTATTTAAACACTATGCCATTTAGCTCCCCGGTAACGTCAATTTTTCCTTTCAAAAGGAAAACTCACTGCATGTGAGTTTCCTGCTGAGCTCTGTCAGGATTACATAGGACAAGGTCCATGTGAATAGGACATTAAGCCATAGCCACAGGCTGCCAGAGGTCACTGCCACTGCACTGTGTGGGAAATACTTCTGATTTACGTATTCTATGATGGTTGTCACTGCTATGGTAGTCTCCTCACATGTGGGCTGGATCTGGTCTGGTGGTAGAATAAATCCATAGGCACCCTTGTCTCTCAGCTCAAACGTGTAGGAGAATGGAATGCCAATCATGTAAGCCCAGTCCCGCGAGGAGCCAGAGGTCTTGTCTATTAATATAAAAATACAGGTGAGAAATGTTTTAGGCACTATTCTTTATACATGACCCTGGCTGCAGCTTATCCAAAATTGCTACAAGATCCCTCTATCAAGCAATATCATCATACCATAGATAACCATACTTCACAGTGGGAAAACTTGTTCTAGATGAAGTACTTGATTGCATTAAATATCTTTCTATAGAACTTGCATACGGAAAATACCCCTTCATATGAGAGTATTAGCCAATAACCAGAGATGCATTAAAGGGACCGTATACTTTTTTCTGAAGCCTCTGGCCTTAGCTACTATTGGAGACAAGACATGGGGCTAGATGGACCATGGTTTGTTCTGGTTTTGCATTTCCTTCATTGATACCATTTGGAATTTCCTGCTATATTCATTTTAGTGCAAGCCTGAAAAATCCCCAACTGTTCTTTGTGGCCAGACCTCATTGTTCCTCTGCCTTGTGGAGCTCTCTCACTAGGTGCTTTCCAGGTAACAACGAACCCAAGAGCACACTAATTTCTAAACATGCCAGCATAGCACAAGCAAACACCTTGTGCGTACACTCAAGACCGTGCAAGGCATGCACTAAAGCCCATGCAACTCAAGGTCTGGTTAATGCAGTGTCACGGAGTCAGACCAGAAGGATATAGGAGAGTGCTGGAAGGCAGGTATATCAGCCTCAGGATGTGCAGGTCCTTGTTCCCTGGATAGCCAAACAAAGGCTACTCCAGACCAATCAAGACACCTGGGGCCAATTAAGAACCTTCTAGAAAGGAGTAGAAACAGCTAGCCTAATTGGGACACCTGAAGCCAATCAGGGACTGGCTGAAACCAGATAAAAACCTCCCAGTTAGTCAGGTGGGCTGTGGGTGTCAGGAGCTGTGGAAGGAAGTTATGCTGTTGGTGAGACTGTGTTGGACAACATATCGTACAGAAGGAAGGAGGCCCTGAGGTAAGGGTGAAGTGGAGTTTGAAGAAGCGGAGACTGCTGTGGGGAAGTAGCCCAGGGAATTGTATTGTGTTTTGTGCCTAAAAGGTCAGCCATCTTAGCTGATACTATTAGGGTCCCTGGGCTGGAGTCCGGAGTAGAGGGCGGGCCCGGGCTCCCCCCGTTTCTGTCTCTCCTAATTACTTACTGAGGAAGGGAGGTCACTCTGGGGCCTGGATGAGTTTCTGAGGCCCCTAAATCTGCCAGGAAGCGCAGGACCCACAAATACAGACTCGGAACTTTGTCACAGCAGGCATTGTGCCAGTGTAATTTACAAACACAGGTATGTGTGTATTCGTGTTCGCTAGAGCCAGTCAATTTACTCATTGTGAATATGATCTGCTACACCACCCCACCCATGTGACTCCACCCTTATTTGGAGGGAAGACCTCTCTGGGTCAGGGGTAACTTGAGTCTCCATGATCTCTACTGAAACTCTCAATCAGAGTGCCAGCCATCGTCATCCAGTGCTTGCTGTCATCAGTGGTTTGGACACCTGTCCACTGGGGAATAGATCGAGACCAACTTATTTCACACAGAACATCAAACCACCACCAGATGATAATGGCTGATAGTTACTATAGACCTGACCTGGATTTGAACTGCTGACTAATCGGTATGGTGAAATCACTTCAGTGAAGTCAACAGGAGTTTTGCCATTGATTCACCTTATAGCACATACCAATC
>ML677340.1:3771510-3852823 GCA_007922305.1 Dermatemys mawii
GTCAACAGGAGTTTTGCCATTGATTCACCTTATAGCACATACCAATCCCCTTGTGTGCCCTGTGATACTCTGATGAGGGGTTCTATATAAGAATTAGCATCTGATTGATTCTCCATGCTGTCGGCTATTTAACATATGAAAGGGCTCCACAAAGTATCCCGCATTCAAATGGCTGCAACTTAGATATTCATCTAAACCAGCTTCTCCATTACTCCTCAAAGTGGAAACCCAATGAAACAGCAATATCGATGAACAAGGCACATGGACGACTTTGCTCCCCCATGAAAAAAAGAGAAATCTCAAAACACAAACTTACACAAAACCAAAGAACTTGGTCCCACTGTAAAATTAGTCCCATGCTTTCCCTTCAGTGCAACTGCTGCTTTCTCTGCAGCTTCCACCTGTATGTTTGAAAAGGAAAGAAAGTCTTAATTGGTTCTGGTAACCACCTGAATTATTTGGAGTTTCAGGATTGATTCCGTAGCTTACTGGGTTCAGGTCTGGGCATCAATTATTAGTTCAACACCAGAGCTGGTGGGAAAACGTGTGCAGCTAAAAAACGGTTCTTTTTTATTGTAATGGTAGGAACCTGTACTACTGGAGAAAGAGGATCTGAGTAATATACTTCCACTGTCAAAAGAGGCCTGAGTGGCTGTGGCACTGATAGATAGATCACTATCTATCTACCACTCTATGGTACGTATAGGGCCCCCAATACCATCGTATCTGACCTCTGCATAATCTTAATGTATTTATCCTCACCACATCCTGGGATGGTAGGGCAGTGCAATTATCCCCATGTGAGGGGAAACAGAGACACAGAAAGGCTAGGTGACTTGCCCAAGGTCACTGAGAAAGCCTGTGACGGAAGAGGGACTCGAACCGAGCTCTCCCAAGTCCAAGGTTAGTGCCATAAATGCTGGATTGTTTTATAAACACACATTTTAACTGAGTATATAGGGCCTGATTTTAAAACACTGAGGGTATGTCTGCACTGCAATTAAAAACCCACAGATGGCCCGTGCCAGCTGGCTTGGCTCAAGGGCTGTTTGATGGCAGTGTAGATGTTCTGGCCCAGGCAGCACCCGGAGCTCTGAGACCCTCCCACCTTACAAGGTCCTAGAACCCAGCCTGCGGCCTGAACCTCTAATACTAGACACTAGGCATTTGTGGGCACAGTGGTGGCAATCATGCAGACAAATGCATTTGCACATAAAACTGCAGGCACATTTTTTGCACATGGCAATGGATTTTGATGTTTTGAAAAACAGTCACATCTTGGTGACCCCTCAATAATCAGATCTCTAATAATCAATTGCTAATTAGTTATGATGAAGGATCAGGATTAGTTCAGCCAAAAAAGACTTGCAGTCACTACACAGCGATGTATGGCTGTGAGATGAGAAGAGAATGCAGACCTAAATTCATAAACTGAAGATTTCTATGATTTGCAAGCTTCCCATCCCCCTGAAAGCTGCAGGTATACTTTAAAGAACAGTTATTACTGATTTTTTCCCCTCTTGATACCTCATCTGTCCCTTAAGATAAATGCTAAGTCAATACTAATAAATACTCTCATTTCTATGGTAAATACAACAGTACCAAAAAGAGGCAAAGGAGGATTGGGTACAATATTACATAGACCTGAGATCAATCTTAAGCACAAAGATGATGATCAGGATGTACAGATTAATGCACACATAATCCTTTACACTGACATGGAGCATGGCTCCGTTGTCTTACCAAATCCTGGTGGTTACTTGCCAAATCGGTTTTGTAACCATATGGAATGAGAATGTACTGTCCATAAGAGTGAATAGACAAGAAGCACAAATATCACTTTTCCTTTTCTCTATAAATCTGGCCACAGCTTTAGTCTCGGGTTCTGATTCTGGCCCTGTTCCACAGAAAATGAGGCTGCTGCAGTTATGAGATGCACCAATGCCTGTATGGGAATTAAAAAACAAAGCTAAGCAGAGATGTTCACAAAACCCAATGTTGAGAACATGGTGGCACTTCCATTATAGTCTTAAAATGGGGGACTGGCTAGATGGCTCAGAGGGGTCTGGTAACATTGTCACTAAGTACACCCTGTATTCACACCCTACACACTAGTGTAATAATCTTTGTACAAAATATGCCTTGTGAGGCCTCATCTGAAAACAAATAACTCACATGTCAGTAATATCCTGATGAAATGTATGTAGCAACATAAAGTTATGAACCCCCGCCCCATATGATGTTAAAGGCACATGTTCAAACTCACATAGCCTTGATTAGATAGAACTGATCAAGCAGGCCTTTCAAACAAAGGATGTGTGTTTGCCTCAATTTGCATATAAGGCATAAATAGAGTCTTCAGACAGCGAGAGGGGAAATAAAGACAAAGAAAATCTGCATTTCAACATACACAGCTGAAAGGAAACAGCATAAAGCCTCCTTCCTCCACCAGACTCCATGTCTCCTTACTCTCAGCTGGAAAGAACTTTAACTAGGGGTTATGTTCAGGAAAAAGCTCTTCAGAGGGTGACTGGACTATAAAAATGAGGGACAAAAACATCCCAAGTTATCTATCCCAACACCCCTTTGACAGTGGGAGCAGATCATGGCCTGAGAACTTGGTCAGCAATGCTACCAGGAACCTAGGGTAAGGGACTTCACCTTGACCCAAGTCTAGTTTGTTATGTTTAGAAAGTGTTTTATCTTTATTTTTCTTGTAACCATTTCTGACTGTAATGCCTTATACTTTACTCATTTAAAATTTCTCTTTGTAGTTAAATAATCTTGTTTTGTTCTTTAATCAAAATTAATCCAGTGTTCTGAATTGTTTGGGTAACTCCATTTAAGGTGGCAAGGTGTTGCAGAGAAGTTTGCACTGCCACCTGTTTGTGAATAAAGAGTTTTATACAAGAATGTCAGTTTGCCACCTTTCATAAGCACTACATTCCTTTCAAAGTGAGGTCACTGAACTTTAGAAAAACATTAAAATTAGAGCTGGTGAAAAATATTTTCACCAAAAGTGTTTTTCAACAAAAAATTGGATTTTTGAATAAATATTTTTTATGTGCAAATAGTGTCTATTTTCCATGGAAAATGCGATTTAAAAAAAATGAATGCCCCTAAATTGCAAAGATTTTGGTTTTTCAACAAATAAAAAATTAATATAAAACCTGAAATATTTCAAACTGGATATGCCACTGTGGTGCTTCATGGGAGCTGTAGTTTGGTTTTTTCCTGTCCCCATTTTTCTCTGAGACAGCTCCCCGCACCAGACTCCATCTCCTAGGATGCACTGTGTCTATGGGATGCTGCATGATGCATCAGATCTCCTAGCAAAGGGAGACCATCTTGCATTATGAGAGGTATAGTCCAACTAGGGAACCCAGCCCATATACGAGAATGGGTACATGAGGTAACTGAACTACAACTCCCATGAGGCACCATGGCAGCATATCTGAATTGAACTACTTTGACTTTATACCAAAATATTTCAGTTTTAAAAGTAGGACAAAAAGATGAAGTTTTCAAAGGGGAAAAAACATTAACCAATTCATCTTTACTAAAAATGCCCCAAATGCTATAATGTGGATGGAATTTAAATTATTTTAAAGCTTGGGATTGATAAAAGGAGCAAAGGGGGAATTGCTCCCTCTTTTCAAATATTTTCTCATAACTCCATTTCAAGAAGTCAAGGATTCTGTGGAATTTTTACATCAGTCAGCATTTCCCAGCAGTAATGGGAAGGCCTCCTGAAGTGTCAGGGATGAAAAAGAAATGGAGGGGAATCTGCTAAAATGTGTTTCTAAAATGTAGGCCTTGATTTTCAGACATGGCCTATATTTTTGTAGGAACCATTTTCCACCTACAAATAACTGTCTTTATGTTTGCAGCTGTAATTCACCACAAGTACAAACATTAGCAGTTAGATAACAGACTGCTATTACTATCAGCAGCTAATGTTTGTACCTTTATTGAATTGGAGGCATAGGCATTTAAGGAAGAAAAATTATTTTTGTGCTTGAAAAAACAAACGCCAGGCTGAGGCCAAGTTGAAAATCTGAGATTTATATTTATAAGCATCTCTCGAAGAAACCAAAAATGCATGTTCACTTGCAGCCTTTGGAATACAAGATATACGCAGCTCAGATGACAGTCTGTTGCTCTTGCTTTTTATGGTTTGCTATATGTTCATGTCTCAAAATCTGAAATACTTGGAACTTACTGCACCAGGAGCCATTGAAGTTACGGTTAAGATCTGTTCCAAAGCAGGTGCCATTTACATGTGGAGAGCAGGATTTTCTCCACAGACGTTCCTGAGCAGAAATGGTTTCAGTTATGTAATAATACAGCGTACTGGGAGATTAAAGTACTATAGCACAGCTGTTCTCAGCAGGGGTACCGCAGCCCCCTGTGGGTCCGTGAGCTCTTTCAAGGAGCCCAGACCCTGAGCCCTAGAGCCCGCCATGGGGCTGAAGCTGGGAGGTCCAGGGCTGAATCCTGGAGCCCAAGCCCTGGTGGTCCCTGTGGGGCAGAAACCCTGAGGCCATGGGCAGAGTTGGGGACATGGAGGGCGTTCCCCCGCCAAAACTGCAGCGCAGGAGTATGACCATCCCGGGGAAGCTCCACACCTCCCCCCACATCTCCTCTCTTGCCCTTTGGCCAGATCGGAGGCAGGAAGCCAAAGCCAAGCAGCGCGGGGCAGCTGCTGCTCTGGCTGGTGCTGCGGAGCAGGCAGCGTTCCCGCCTCTCCTGCAGTGCCCTGGGTTGAAGCTGCTCCTGAGCTCCCAGCCCGCTTTGCTCCTGCAGGGGCACGTGATAAGAGATGCCCAAATGGGGAGGCCCCCCCAGCCCCTAATATCCCTCTCCTTACACCCTACGTCCTCCCTGCACCCTGTGCTACCCCCTGCCCACGCACAGACCCGGCTACTCCCCTGCCTGTACCCTGCACTACCCCCTCCCTGTGCATAGCCCCTAGCTACCCCCTCCCTGCACCCTGACTTACTCCCTCTCCACAAACTGCCCCAGCTACCCTCTCCCTGCACCCTGAGCTACCCCCTGCCCACACACAGACCCAGCTACCCCCTCCTTACACCCTACACCCTCCCTGTGCACAGCCCTTAGCTACCCCCTCCCTGCATCCTGACTTACTCCCTCTCCACAAACTGTCCCAGCTACCCCCTCCCTGCACCCTGACTTACTCCCTCTCCTCAAACCTCCCCAGCTACCCCCTCCCTGCACCCTGAGCTACCCCCTGCCCACACACAGCCCCAGCTACCCTGTCCTTGCACCCTAAGCTGTTTTCAAACTTTTTGAGCTAAGCCCCCCCACATTCATTTATAATTTTTTTTGCAGCCCCCCCTCCCACCCCAACCCAGACAGGCTGGGTGGCCTGATGAGGTGAGTCGGGGGTGGAGATGTCACTCCCTCCCTGAACCCTGCCATGCAGTGTTGGCTCAAGCCCCACTGGCCCCATACCCCCCTCACGCAAATAGAAGCCAAATGACGCCTATGCCCGAGGCCCCTACCCTGAGCCCCCTGCACTCCCGTTGGGCCCTGGAGTTTTTCTATCATGTCAAGGGGGGCCTCGGGGAGAAAGAGGTCGAGAACCCCTGCTATAGCAGGTGCACCTTTAGTTCTCATCCCTGCACGTCTAGTAACACTTGCATTCAATGCCACTGTTAAGTGTGGTACACTTCTAGATGTCGATCATGCCAGGTCATAGGACTTCTTCCCAGGCACTCCCCTACATTAGTGCAGAGGTTCCAGCCTAAAAGACAGCCCCAAATTTAGGGGGTACCTCAGTGTCCAAGAATGATTGTAATGTAGGGGTGGGCAAACTACAGCCCATAGGCCACATCCAGCCCACGGGACCATCTTGAGTGGCCTGCCTGAGCTCCCAGCAGGGGGAGGTTGCTCCTGGCTCCTTTCCTGCTCTCCCAGAGCCTCAGCACGCCACGCAGACAGCACTCTGGGCGGGGTGGGGGGCTGCACGCTTCTCCGGGAGAGCAGTGCAGCATGTCTGGCTCTGGCTGGGCCGCCAGCAGCAGCATGGAAGGGGGCCAGGGAGTCCTGTGGAGCAGTCAGGGGACAGGGGGCTGCTGGATGGGGCAGAGGTTCTGGGGGGACGGTCAGGGGACAGGAAGGAGGGGGGAGTTGGGTGTGGGAATCCCAGAGGTCTGTCGGGGGCGGGGGTCAGGGCAGTCGGGGGACAGGGAGCAGGGTGGGTTAGGAATGGGGTGGGGTCCTGGGGGGCAGTTAGGGTGGGGGTCTCTGGAGGGGGCAGTCAGGGAACAAGGAGCAGAGGGGCTTAGATAAGGGGTTGGGTCCTGGGTGGGGGTGGTTAGGGGCAGGGGGTCTCTGGAAGGGGTGGTCAGGGGACAATGAGCAGGAGGGGTTGGATGGGTCTGGGATGCTGAGGGGGGCAGTCAGAGGGTGAGAAGTGGGAGAAGGTCAGATAGGGGGCGGAGCCAGGCTGTTTGAGGAGCCGCAGCCTACCCTGACCCAGCCCTTCGTACAAGTTTTCAACTCCGATGTGGCCCTTAGGCCAAAAAGTTTGCCTGTCCCTGTTATACTGGAATCAGGTCGTGGCTCAGATTCAATAAACTCAGCCGATTTTGTTGTTGTTGTTGTCAGGCAATCTCCTCGTTACCCTTCAGTTCTGTGCCTCCCACCCCCATGTAGTGCCTCTTGCACAGTTTAGCAGCTGCGTTCAAATTCACACTCAGCACTGCTTGCGTGCACTTCTCCACTGACTAACTAGGGCGAGGGAGAACAAGAACCGGAGCTCTCCAAATCCTGATGTTGCCTGATCTGGTGACGTTCAGTTTGGAAGGCTCCAGGCTTAATGCAGACTCAGGTCAGCGGGGAGGCAGACACGTACAACAGGGAGGCAGCTGATCTACAGGACCTCATTAGGGTCCCAACAGTATCTCCATGCTGATATTTGGGGAGATGGGAAAATGGGAAATGGCTGTGACCCAGATGCCAGTGATGGGGCTGCCCATTTCTCCTGCTGGAGTTACTGAAACATGAGTTGGGATACAAAGAAGTGAGGGGTGAAGATTCCAACATAGCGTGTTCTTTTCCCCACGCGGTTAAGCTCAAGACTGAGCAAAAACACCATAGAAGAACTGAACATTTCCGATGGAGGGCAGGACATCTACCCTGCATACAGACGTTAACCTTCATTCTCTGAAAAAATGTCTTCCCTATCTTTCCTTGTGTCTGGAAACCCACCCTAACCCAGAAGGGATATCTTCAACAGCACCCCCTGGCAACTGTCTGATCAGTGCACAGCTTCCACCTGAAAGAGAATATTGACTGAACTTCCAGGAAGTCACTGGGGCTGATTAGCAACAAACACCATGACACTGCAAAGGTCCTTGATGCTGAAGTCTGCCCAAGAAGCTGGGTAGGAGTTCTAGCTAACAGCCTGCTGGGCAGCCAAGAAGCAGATAGATGGGTGGGATGTTGCATGAGGCCACAGTGGCCTCTCCAGACATTTCTGTTGGGAGAAAATTGTGGGTGACAAGTAAAACCCACCATGGCAGTAGATTCTCTTGAAAACTTTGAGATGTTCATTTAAGATCTGCTGAGGCCCCAGTACAGATTACTTGGGAAAAAACGCAGGATTAGAAGGAGCTTCCAGACTCAAAGTAGCATTAAAGATAGCGGTACAATGTGACATTGTCCAAGGTACTCCTGCAGAGAAGTGAGGGATTCTTAAATGAACTGCAGTCCAGACCGCTGAAGACTAGCAGGCCTTGGCCTCTGCATAGTTTTGGTGCTAGAAAGATGTGGATTTTTTCCTCGGAAAAACTACCTTCCCTTCTTAGCAAAGGAAGCTGCAAAATTCACATTTGGATACCATTATTGTATCAGAAATGAATATAAATACAGGGTACATCTATCTTTATAATCCAGTTACTGGGTTTTCATAACTTACTGTTGTCCAGGAATAGATATAACCATCAATATTGAGAACTGACAGGATATATATGTCCAAGTTCTGCAGGAAGCTTTTTATCTTTGGGTCAGTTCTGTAATTCTGTAGAATCTGAAAAGAAAAAGTGCAAAAGACTCTAGCACCAGATCGGCTGGTACAAACCAATCACTGGACATGAATTCATTTAGAATTTGCATAAAATGGTTGGTCATCCTAGAGTACTTCCTTGGGAAGAGACTCTACCTGCCCACCAAGTGGATTGAGATATCTACTGCACCTTCAAAGGCATTTCAAAAGTGATACTATAACAGATTGAATTTATAATGCAGTCTCCATTGGTACTATCTTGCATTGTCGTAAGGTGCATGGATACTGGAGTGAGAGACACCGTAGGAGAGAGAGACCCGTACATATGGAAACCACTGTACAAAATCCTCTAGCCCTTTGCTCTTGGGATCAGAAATGGAAAACTGTCCAGACTTCATGGTGGCTTTGTGGTGCACACTGAAGAGCATGATTCAAACCACACTGAAATCAATGGCAGGCTTCTCACTGACTTCAGTGGGTTTGTATCAGGCCCAAGCTGAGGATGCTGTGTACCAAATACTTTCACTTGTTATGCCCCAAGCATAAGTTTGAACTTGGTCTCCAGAAGTGATCATGTAATGTACTAATTCAAAGTATAATGTAAAACTAGATCTAAATAATTTAAAGAGATAGTTTAACAATTTCTTACAAATAGAGGAAGCGAACTGAGGAATCCAAAGCTATCTGCACATTTTATATTGAAATGGGAAAAGGACTCACTTCTTTCACAAACCACTGGCAAAAGGCAGGAGAGATCCATTCTCTGGCATGAATCCCACAGTCCATCCAAATAATCTTCTTGGCCTTATCTGATGGTTGACTTATCTGCGGAGTATAAAAGTGATCAGTAAGAAAACCGTTATATTAAAATAAAAGAGCCTAGCACAGGGATAGACAACCTATGGCACGGGTGCTAAAGGCAGCATGCACGCTGATTTTCAGTGGCACTCACATTGCCCAGGTCCTGGCCACTGGTCTGAGGGCTCTGTGTTTTCATTTAATTTAATTTAATTTAGTTTTCATTTAATTCTTTAACATTTTTAAAACCTTATTTACTTACATACAACAATAGTTTGTTTATATATTAAAGACTTGTAGAAAACGTTAAAATGTATTACTGGCACGTGAAACCTTAAATTAGAGTGAATAAATGAAGACTCGGCACACTACCTCTGAAAGATTGCCAACCCCTGGCCTAGCATATTATAGTACGTGAAGTATGATCCTTGATATACTGCTTAGCCATATGAGATGCTTACTATTACAGATTTCATTATGACCTAATAAACCAATCTCTGCATCATCCCAGGCCAAGAATTTTAAAGTGCGTGTTGAACAAAGAGTACCAATAAAGCAACTTCTAATTCTTATATGGTTGCCTTTGCTTATATTAGTCATTCCCTGGGCTGATCTAATTTTGAGGTTCTTTTCTTTGGAAGGGGAAAAGCCGAAAGAAAGATAAACCAATTTTTCTCAGCAATGGAGACATCTTCTAAGAATTGTCATGAAATAGTCAAGATAGAAAGGTCCTGGATAATAGAGAATATTGAAAAACAAAAACCCTCCACCACATGCAACTATAGCAAACATAGTTACACCAGGTTGACTATGATATAGTATTAGGGCTGTCAATTAATTGCCATTACCTCAAGTGATTAACTCAAAACCAATTAACTTGATTTAAAAAAATAATCATGATTAATCACAGTTTTAATCACACTGCTAAATGATAATAGAATGCCAAATGAGATTTATTAAATATTATATTTCAATACAGGATTTTAGTCAAATCTGGTGTCTTCACAATATAACAGTGGTATCAAAGACTGATGGCAATTGTCGATATAAAAGAGCAAACTTCTGTAGTGTTTTGTGTAGGAGCTAAAACCTCTCCTGCTATTTCAACGTACCTGGATAAGAATCTTTTTAGAGAAGGTTTGAACCTTGACATTTTCCCTCATCATTTTATGGAGATGCTCTTTATTTATCTTTCCCCACTCACCATCAGATAATACATTGGCCGGTTCTCATATGTCATTCCTAAATAATGCTGTGTCACCAGCTCACTGTTGCTCTCCTTTATCTGGTACATCCAGTGATAAATCTGAAATAGTCATGGGGAATTGTTGCTCTAAACAGGAAGTTCCCTTCTTTCCCCCCCAATCCCCACCCCCCATCATCCACTTCCAAACAGCAAATATTTTATGTTTCTTAGGGATGGGCTATACTGCGGGTGTGGGATCGACCTAAGATACACAACTTCAGCTATGCGAATAGCATAGCTGAAGTCGAAGTATCTTAGGTCGACTTACCTGGCCGTCCCCACAGCAGCGGTTCGAACACGGCTGCTCACCCATCGACTCCGCTTACTCCTACCGAGGTGGAGTACAGGTGTCGATTTGGGGATTGATTTATCACATCTAGATGAGACGTGATAAATTGATTCCCGATACATCGAGTGCTACCCGCTGATCTGGCGTATCCTTAGATATACAGTATATGCCTCTGAGCATATTTCAGGCTGTGATATTACATACCGCTGTTCAAGGCCAAATAATGGAGGAAGACATTTCACTTGCATCATATTAAATACGAAGTAATACAGTGCAGAGGTGGGAATCAGAAAGCACTGCCTAGGACCTCATCAGGAGCCTGTTCAATGCTCCAACCCTCTCAGGATCCCTTTTGTTGGCTTCACTGGGATTTGGAGGATGCCATCAAATCCTAAGACTATCATTGGGCCGATTCATCCGTCAGATGATTATTAGTTTCTCCACATTTCAGGTCCATAGCAGTTCCCAAAGCAAAACTATACCAATGATTACAGTGAACACATCATATGCCTAGAAGAAGAAATATCACAAAGCTCTTTCTTTGCGTGTCTCCTCTAGATCGACTGAAATACATAAATGAGAACAACAGTCCAGCTGTCTTGGCTCTCCACTCTCACTGCATTCGAACCTCTTCTAAAGGCTCGTTTTTTCCATAGGAGGGAACCCAACCAAAAGTGAAAAAAAAAATCAAGTTATTCCTTCCTCCAGCCTTCCCAGTGTGTCCCATCTTCTCCGTTTCTATCTATTATGTTATAAGTTTACTGGGATGTCCTTATTTCATGTCTTGGTCAATGCTGAGTACAATGTCAATGTTTACATAAATGTTTACATACAATGAGTACATTTTATGTGTACTCATTGTATGAGTACACATACAATGAGTACGTCAATGTTTACATAACAGTGAAGAGGCATAACAACTGGATATTCAAATGCTCAAAATATGGACTAATAACAGCAAACAATGAGTTAAGGCTATAGATGCTAACGGGGAGGGAAGAGAACATGTTCAACAAGGGAAAAAAAGAGTCCACACAAGGACTGTAACTAAATGCATGAATTCTTCGCACAAGACATTTACATTATAGAGATTAAGAAACAAAGGGTGAAATTCTGCATTGACTGACATCAAGGACAAAACTCCCAGTAAACTCAACAGGCTAGGATTTCATGCAAAAGACTAGAAGAAAGCCTGATCTTGCAGTGAGCTCCAAGCAGGCAGACCATTAAGCCACACTGACTTCTGTGGAGCTCTCTGCAAACACACGAGCATTCGCATAGAATTCATTGCAGGAGTAACACCTAAATGATAGACTTGGTTTCCTTCTTACCTCTTCCACTGGATGATATACAGTGTAGGAATAGTCCTCTGGAACCCTCCAGTGACTGCTGCCCCACCTTGGCACGCTACTACCCAGCTGTTCTTGTATATCACGTATTAGGACCCTGAAGAAAAAACAAGAGAAAGATTGAAGTTCTCTAAACAACACTGGAGAATGAATTTTAGCAACATCCTTAAATCAAACACACTGCCTTTACATCACGGTCTACCTCAAACCTCTTGCTGATCAGGCCACTAGATATGACAATAATAATAATTGCAATACAACAGGCCAATGTGTTCTGAATATGAGATTTTTAAAATTTTAATTAAAAAATCATGTTTTGACCCCTTCCCCATCCTCAACCCTGCTCCCCCACCCCCAAAATAGCCCTGAAAATGTTCAGGTTTTTTCCTCACCAGCTATAAGCACTGGTTAAAATTTTTCAATGATCCAAAAAATCAAGTTAAAAGGTTTGTCATTTTGAAAAAAAACCCCTACAAATTTTGAAAAAAACTTCACACTTTATAAAAAAAAAAATTGGAAAGATTTCCCAATGATGCCTTATTTGTAGGCTTGCAAAAACTGTCTTTGTCCTGGAAAATAGATGCTCTAACAGGTTAGCCACAAATTAATCTGAATCTGCTTCATCATGGGCCTGCTTCCGTGATCGCTGACGTCAGTGAAAGACTCCCATTGGCTCCATTGGATCAGGCCCTGGGCTTTTAGTAGAATTCTTTGAAAGACAACAAAGCCATGTGCAACACTGTTCTAAATCTGTGCTTGAAGTAAATGCTCAGAATAAGATAACTGCAAAAGCAGTGCAAGTTCACATGTTAATGTCATGCATTGAGAGCACTAGTAGGCTACTCTGCTATCTCAATCACTGACCGGCGTTTCTGCCCTTTTAACTTTTGAGAGTAGTCTCAGTTTAGTTTCAATTTGAGCTTTTTCACCTCTCTGTCTCAAGGTAAAATGTAAGCTGTGCAAAGTCACATGAACTGACACCAAAAAAAGAGATCATCACAGCCCCTGTGAACTGAAATCTCTGAGTTTAATGCAGGTTGAATATTTGATGACCCTAATATCATATGCCATTTATGTCTCCGGTTGTCATATGGCCTTCCTTATATGCTACCCACCTTCTTAGGGGGGCTTCTCTTCAAAATCTGTACACAGAAATTAACTATCATTCTGTTTTTCACCTCTAAAGAGAATCACCTTTTCAGTCCGCCCTTCCACTTGGCCTCCCTTTTGTGCACCACACAAAATAGAGGAACAAATCATGAGTGCAAACGAAGTCCAGTTTTAGAAAATCTGGGCCATGATATTATTTCAATTAGACTGTAAACACCTATCCCAGATGCTAGATAGTTTGTCTACTGGCATCCCTATCCCATATCTCTCCACTTGTTGTTGACAGGGCATCAACATTAATTACTTACTAAAGAGAATTCATTAGGGAGGATATCAGATATCAGCTTTAACGGTGAATGGTCTTTCATGTCCAAGCTTCAGAATGGACCTTAATCCTCTTTCAAGGAATCTTTTATTAATGTATGTCACTACAGCTGGGCTGTACTCAATATGTCTATGAGTCATTTGCCATCCTAGTAGTGGATGGCTGCAGAACTGAAATTTTCATATGAAACATTAGCTGGTTTTTAAATTTCGTAGGTGATGTGGATTGGGGGATATTTGTCATGTCCCTGATACGGAGGATGGTCATTGAAGCCAATGGAGTCATTCAGTATGCAAAGGGATCCCTATCAGGCAATAGTGGGCATACTCATAAGATATCAAATGCTGATTTAAGCAGCCTTTCAGCTCCTGTAAACTGGAGGCTGGAACCCTGACATGCAGTTCTTCTCCAGCTTGGATGTCTTCAGGCAGCAGTGGCTTCCACAAATCCAGCTGGAGAGAAAGAATGGGAACACAAATAAGATTTCTGTTTCCATTGCTAAAAAATCTAATTAAGACATGTTAGCTATGGATGAATAAGAGGAAACAATCATTCCTAATGCCCTCCGCCCATGCCTCCCCAATCATCAACTCTCTATCCAGTTGCTACCAGAGCATACACCTAAGATACAGCCTGTGATTTTCTGGACATGGAACATCAACTGTGGCCAGTTGTTTCACAGGCCACACATGGGAGGATGGGAAATCTCAATTTCCTACAATCACGTAAGGGCAAGGCTCAGTCCACCCCTTTATTAGTAAAGATTTTAGGTATAAGCTTTTTCAGCCTTGCTTTTTCCTTAATTTCTATCCAAAAGTTAGATACCAATCTGTTCCACAGAACTAACTTTGCATCTGATTTCTTGTAAACATTGTTAGCATCACTCACCAGCAAAGTGTCACAAAGATGCTGAAGTTGTTTTACATGCTCAGATGTTTGTGACAAGACTCGCAGAATGTGGTCCCTGGAAATTAAGGGTAAAAAAATCAGCTGAGCATCTGTTGAAAATTTCCACCTTTCCCCTAGGTCTAAAGAGTTGTTTTGTTATGCAGAAGGGAGTTAGCTCATATGCGTCCTGTTTCATTGTGAACATGACTGACTGATGAATTAATGGAATACTTTAGATATACATAGGATCAAGTTCTCTGGGTACCTCGGTAGGGCCCTACACTACCATTACTTATTTGCTAGTGTCCTGACCTTTCAAATGCTTAAGCACATGAGCAATTTTATTTCATCTTATCAACCTCTTTGAAGCCAATGACATGGCTCACATGATTAAACCCGGGCATGTGCTTAAGTATGTGCAGACTGGGGCCTAATAATGTACAGTGAGTTATTTAATAAACTTTGACCTTTTTCTGTTCATGAATCATCCACAAATAGACTTTGTGCTCTGCATATTTATTCGTCATTCAAAATTGCTTGATGAAAATTTTATGCAAACCTTTTTTTAAGCCAATATGATTTCACAAACTACTTGCTGTATGTTTGACTATTCATTATTTGTGGTCTATGACAGGTCACCTAAATTACTTAGTAGTGCTCCTGCTCCTTGATTGGATTGAAACTTATAAACAGGAATATCTAATTTTAAAAAAATCACAGTAATTTCAAGATGGCTGGATGAAAACTTCCTGTCTGGAGATGTATTTGCCAAGTATTCCTGAGACTTTCACCTTCTGAAAATGTTTATCTGAAAAAAAAATATTAAAGGCTTACAGAGAACAAATAAAAAAGGCTGCAAATACAGTTGAAGCAAATAATGTGTGGTTTCTGTTAAAACAAATCTTCCTAAATATTTTTTTTCTGGAGTATTAACGCAGCTCAGCTTTGTAGTCCTGTAGCAAGCAGATATGGAATTTCAAATTGCATAAGAGTTTTTAAAAGCAATAAATGAAAGGTTGTAATGCAAGAATGTGCCATCATCACTGGGAGTGGATTTTCATAATTACATTGCATTAGATCTCCAAAGGTGAGTTAGTATCTTTAGAAGAGAGCTGTTGCCCCTGTTATGAAATCAGAGCGGTACCAGAAATATTTCTATTTCTTAGCAACCACTGGTTTACAATAGTCTCCCCTCGTTTCAGTGGGCTTTGGATCAAGTTCTTATAGTACATGTATGGTTAGAAAAAAAATTAAATGCAAAGATTCCACTATAATGGAAACTAATCACAAGAACTTTGTGTAGCAAATCATTAATGATCACCAATATAATGTACGCTCATTGAATGAGCAATAATTGCTAATTGGACATTTGCACTCCCATCGCAAATGTACGATATCAGCTCAATATACATGCAAATAGAATTAGCTAACTCTCCCATTAGCCACTGGAAAAAATATAGGAAACATTTAAAAATCCCTGATCTTTTAAAAATATGATGCTTGCTGATCAGCTGAAACACAAAACAGGTCCATTTCCTCTGACAATTGGAATTAGCTGTTTATTACCCATACCAGGGAAAAGTGTCACGCTGTTGCATTTTTGTTCATTAGGCAAAATGATAACACTTGCATTGCTAACTATTTGATATAACCACAGTAAATGTCAATGCAACAGAACCTCGCAGATATAGGATAAATGCCTCCCAGTCTGAAAATGAATCTCTCAGCTGCAGTTGGGAATTTATTTTCCATAAATGCCTGGGCTTGCTTTGCTCTTTGTCTATCAGAAAAGAAACAATATCCCGTAATGCTTTTCTGTCCCCATTGACATTATGTCTTAATTACACCAAATGAAAGAAATGCCAGACAATCAGATTGCTGCCAGATGGCCGGCTCTTATTTACTGATAAAACCTTTTACAATGGCCAATGAGGAGGCAGATAATTTTTAACAGTATGCTAATATTACAATGATTGTGCCCATTTATGATTATGGACTAGGTTTCTCAATTACAGAAGTGCAAAGTCGATCCACCCAGCCAATCAAGAACAGTTTTTCAATAATTAAAACACAATGAAGCATCCTCATTATGCTAAACTAATAGTGTCATTGTAAACTGTGTTCGGATTGGCTGGTCAGAATTTCTACTTTTTATAGTTCGTATGTGGCAAATTAAATAAAGCAACATATCCTTACCTGGTCTTTTCCAGAGTCATTTCAAATAATGTCCCTTTATTTAAGTTGCATCCTGCTCCCAACTCAAAACACAGCTTAGGAGGGCTGAGCTAGCTTTAATAATTCTATTCAAAGACTGAGGCCAGACCCAAACCCAGTTTAGCTGGGAGCTCAGTCTCTGTCAGCAATTAGACCCCAAGATGCTAGGTCCATTGCCAAAGAGCCGAGCACGCTGAATGCTATTGGAGGCTTCCCATTGAATTCAATAGGCTCTGGACCTGGAGATATACAGTCAGTCTCTAAAAGGGGAAGAAGGGTCTGTGTCTACTGTGCTGAAAGTTTTACACAGCTACTGGAGGAGGCAGGAACTTATTTAAATAAACTACCCCTGAGCAGATCCCAGTCTTCTGACAGTGACAGTTGGGGAATCCCTGGGCTTTACTTACTGTGGTACTTTCCAGCCCTGGGACCAGTCTCAAATTGTATCAGTGTAATTCTAGTTATGGAAGAAGACCCCAATATTTTGCTCTTATCACGTCTCTATCCCAAACCCACAGCAAATCCCAACCTGCTGTAAATCAATCTGTTGTTATTTTACATAGGGCCAGATTTTCAAAGGTCTCTAGGTGCCTAAAGCTGTAGATAGGATTTCAATGGTAGTTAGGTGCCTAGCCTGCTTAGGCACTTTTGAAATCCCACTAGGTGCCTATCTGCAGTTTTAGGCACATAAATACCTTTAAAAATCTGCTGGGTTCTTGCCAGAACAATAGAAGATTCAGTCGCAGATCCAAAAGATCCTAGATTTTCAACATGAAAATGATGAGAACAGCAAATAAGATGGGGAATTGCAAAGAGATTTAAGAGTGAGAATGCAAGAATCCTGCAACTGCACTCCCCAGTGCGACAGGTCTCCCTCATTCCCCCTATGCAGAAAAGGGGAATATGATATAATGGATGATGAGGGCAATGAGAAGATGATTGTGCAGTTGCTTAGGTTTCTTATGAATCAGTCTCTGACTTTTTGGTAATTTGAGATTAGCTTCTACACTGATTTATACCGAGTGAAAATCCCTTTTAGTTTCTCTGTGTTTGTAAAGGGTGTAAAAGAGTACAGCATTTGCCCTCTAGCATTTAGAAAGAAATGCTTCTGAGGCAGCATTAATTTAGGCACTTCCACCTCCCCACTTTGCTACCTTCTCTCCTCCCTCGGGGAAATTCCATCAGGGGACTTGCTAGCACTCTGTGTTTGTATTGTGCTTAAAGCGCAATGGCTCAGCTCTTGGTTGGACCTTTGGCATCACTGTAATAAACATAGATAATAAATAATAAATTCCATGGATTACTGGGAATGTTCTGTCTCCTACAGGAGCAAATTCCGCATAGGATACAATCTGGCCCTCTGCAGGAAATTTTCCTTCTTATTTTAAGCCAAGTTCTTCTAACTATACCCACATGTGTTTTCGATAATTTTACCCAGAATATGAGATGGCATTTCAAAGCTGTATTTCATTCTGTTAGTGTCCGCCTCTATAGGACCTTGCAATTATTTCTCTCTGCTCACAAAGGGGCGATTCCGGTGAGGTTCTGAAACCTCCAACCCTTCTTCTTAAGGGAACCACAGTTTACTCTTTCACATCCCATCTTCTAATGGCTGCACCTACAGCAGGAGATCAGGCCGGCGTGTCAACCCCAATTCTCTTCCATGGGTGGATGGGCTAAACCACACCCCAGAGCTCTTTCATTCCCCTCCTGCACAAGTGCCCACCATCTCTCACAACCCAATGCAAGACAACACTCCTGAGGTTGTTACAGGTGAATTTTCTCAGAATGTTACAAACTTTCATGGTATTCACAGGCAAAGTTTCTCTCTGTTTCTGTGGACTTTGCCGTGCCATTTTTGTAAAGACAACCAATGGCATGTATTTAAAATGTCTGCCTTCTTCTAGGAAATACTGCCGTGGAGGAAATCATACCCATTTTAGTGTGAGGGAGAGGGAAAAAAAGAAAAGAATGAGGAGAAAATATCGAATTCATACTTTTTCAAAAATAATTGTCGATAGTACAACAACTTCATGACCTAATTCCCTTAATACTCTAGGTTCAGATCATTGGTATTTGCAGATTTGTGTATTTTCAGATTTTTCCAAAATTTTCATTCCCTGAACGTTATCTGTTATTTTGACAGGGATTCCTTTGCTCCCTGATCGTCCAGTCCTCTTCTTTTCACTTCTCTTAATACAGATTTTTAATAGGAGTTCAGTGTCTCAAAAACATTTTAGTCCCTTAAAGCCTGATCTTGGTGCTGCACCAACTGGATTTTGGCCAATGGGAGCTGAGCACCCGGAGTATCCAGAAGGAGGCACTGTGAACCTTTCATGATTGAGTCTGTAACTTATTTGACTAGAATGAGCTCATTCACCCTTTTTCTTGCTCTCTATTTTCTCTACAAGCCTTAACCATACCTGAGTATTTGGATTTGGTAACCCTCAATGTAACTTCCTGTGTTTCATCAGTCTGTAACAGACACACCCCATTTACAGTTCCTTTCATCACACTGTCTCAGAGGTACTGTAATCTATTGTGCCTTCATTATGGCGTCTTAGGGCACAGCCCTAAACTGCAGCTCCCTGCCAGGGTTTATACTCACCCATCATATTGAAACCTCAGGCCAATTTTCCCTGGGATCAGGACTCCCAGAAGGCAGAAGATCCCAAGAGATAACTTCATGCTTCTGCAAAGAACCTGACTCTCAACAGCGCAGGGCCATAGAGCTACCTAGACTCCAGTATCAATTGTGAATCAAACTGACTCAGGCAGAGAAGAGGAACCTATTTATAAATGATCTAAGCAGAAATTTACCACTGTTAAATAATTAACTCAGTATCATGTGTTATCATTTTCTATGATGAAATGTATAAGTTCCCATATAGAGATGGTATATCTTTGGAGACTGGAAAAAGATGGAATTATCTGCTCAACCCTTCTTTCCCCTGACCTCTGCTCATCTCTGTTAGAAACAAAGATATTGGCCTAAACTGAAAAATACCAGCCTGTTAACCCTTCTAGTCCTGAACTTTGTTGCCTCAAATTAAAAGAGGCTCAGATGTGACTTAAACTTTTTCAAAATCAACACCACCCAGAGTTTTGCCCTTCTTTGTTGCACTGTTAAGTAAATTATGCTTTCTTCTACATTTCCCCCCATACTTCACCTAAAAACTGGCATGATTTCCTCCAAAGCATAAGTGCATAGGGACAGACATTTTTATGCACATCATTTTTGTCATTACAAACATCACATGGCAAAATCTACAGGAACTGAAGAAAATTTTGCCTGTGAACACCATGAAAGTTTGCAATATTATATAAAAATGAACTTGGGACAATTGAAGGAAGATTATCTTGTATTTGGTTATGAGAGAAATGCTTGTGGGAGGGCAGGGAAAAGAGGGAACTCCAAGAACATGAGCTTTACTGTTCTGATTGCAATGCTCAACCCACAAAATCTGTACTGATGGTGATGCAACATGTGTGCCTTACCTCCGAGCTGAGTGCTGGAGTTGTAACCATCAGAAGATTCTAGAGTAGGTAGCGCTTTCTTTTACAGCTGTCCAGAGAAAGCAGACTGAATACCACAGACTGCAGTAATGTTGCTTATTTCATATTCCAGTTCTCTGCTAATATAATTTACTATGAAAGTCTTTTCTCCACAGCTGTGTAGTGGGCCGGTGTTGTCAGGGTCTTCTCCACAATAACTCCCAAGATCTTTCCCCGTGGTATCAGACCTGCGAAGCCACAAATCGGCAACAGTGGGCCATGTGACAAGGGGTCCAAATTAGGGGACAAACAGGTTCAGACGGAAAAGGCTGAACTGATGCAATCTTGTTTTCCTCTTGCTTAAATAAAAGACAAAAATGCTAATGATGTAAACCATGAGATTTTCAGAAAGTAAATTTCAGCCTAGAGCTGAGGCGTCTACTTTTAAAATGGGATATATTTATTCTTTGATGACATTATTTCTGTAATGTCAATGACTTATCAAGCTAGATGTCATCATATTGCCTAACAGGGTAGAAGAATAGTAGTAGTAGTGTACGCAGTGTAATGGTAGCCATGTTGATCCCAGAAGAAGAGCTCTGTGTGGCTTGAAAGCTCATCTTTCTTACCAAGAAAAGTTGGTCCAAGAAAAGGGTAGCAGAGTGACAGTCCCCTCACTATCGTTTTGATTCAAATTCCATTGAAGTTAATGGAAAAAAACAGCTGAATTCAATGGGTACCTGTACCAGAAATAATACACAACTGTTTACAATGGATATAGAAAATGGACTCTGGTTTGGGCTTTGGCACAAAACTTATTTATAAAAGAGGGAGACTTTATGTTCCTGTACTTTATTTGCAAACAGAGTCTGGTAAAGCTGCACCTCCGTTCAGCAAGGTGCCTAAATAAGACTGTGAGTAGCATCAATGAACTTGGAATAAAGATCTTTTTGCAGAATGATTCTTCTACAGATGTAAAAGTAATCACAGGATGAACAAGTAACTTCGCTAGGTCTATTGCCCTCTTGGACATAAATAAAACTCTTGCCTGATGAAGTTAGTTCTTTAGTCTGGTTCTCACTGGCAGTTGCTTATCTTTCTAGCCCAGCTGGAAGGCAGCTTAATCCACTTATTCCCATCTTGAGTACTATGTACAATAAGACATGGGATGCTCTGGTTTTAGAAAGAGTCGAGAATAAGAACACGCAATATGAAATACTAGCATCTCCTTCCATCCAGTAGAATACTTTGGACTTCTTAAGCACTTTACTTCTTCAGATCACAAAGCAATTTTTCAAAATGAATTTACCTTCACAACACTCCTTTGAGACGGATATTGTTGCCGCTGCTTTAAAGATGAGGAAAACGATCGAGAGAAAGCACAATAGCAAGTAGCTTGCCCAAGGTCATAGAGGTATTCCGCAGCAAAGCTAGGAATAAAACCCAAATCTCCTGGCTCCCTGTCACGTACTTCCTTAAATACAAGAACCACCTGCTCTTCAGTTGTGATTACAATATCTGCCAACTCAACCAGCTGGCTGCTAAGCCTGTTAGTTTTCCCATCCTGATATCATCTCATGATAAGCTTTTGGCCCAGAGTCAAAGTGATTTTCAGGGTTTGAATGATTCAACCTGCTTGTTATTGTTTCAACCTTGTACTGTTCATATGCTCAGCTATTTTCCACTGGGATCTGCATACAGTCTGTTTAGAAACAGCTCAAAAGTTACATATTAATTAAACAGAATAATACAGATAGAGGGCTTGATCCTGCAAGACTTCTGTGCCCAGATTCTGTTGAATTGCAGGGGAGTTCTGGACACTGTGGACTTTAGGAAAAACATTCTCTACTCATTTGTCATGCCAGGAGTTTCCTTGGTTCCACAGCTTAATTTAACACCGATTTTACCTGAACTGAAAATCAAACAAGAACTACCTGGAATTCAGTGTGTTTGACATTTTTGTTTTCCTTTCTCATCATCATCTAGAGTACCAGTGGTTCTCAAACTTTTGTATTGGTGTCCCCTTTCACACAGCAAGCATCTGAGTGTGACCCCCATATAAAAGAAAAATAAATGTTTTTATCTATTTAACACCATTATAAATGCTGGATGAAAAGCAGGGTTTGGGGTAGAGGCTGACAGCTCGCGACCTTTCCATGTAATAACCTTGTGACCCCGAGGGGTCTCAACCTCCAGTTTGAGAAGCCCTGATCTAGACTGACCAAATCATTCTTCAGTAAATGCACCTGCATTGTTGCTGTATAGCACATACGATGTGTATCTGGGGTGGAATCATCACTCACAGGAATCAATACAGCAGACTGCTGACTAGTGTGGCTTAAATCCTACTCTTACTTCAGCAAGAAACTAGATTGGGTCTCTCACCTCTTCTTCCCCAAACAGACGGTAGGAGCTTCTAGTACTTTATTTAAATTAGACAATTTGTAAGAAACTTTTTAAAAGACCGTTTTACTCCATTAAAATCCCATTTTTATTAGTTTTTTTAAAATAATTAAACTCTAAGTAAGCCAAGTATTATATTATTACCACAAGCTAAACTGTAAGAGTCAACAAATAAGCCATTAATACTGTTTAATGGCTAGGAAGCAGCTTCCTGCACTGCATTTTAGGATATCCAGCTACATTTATTTTTATGGGTTTTATTACAAGCAGTAAAATAGTTTATTAACCATTAGCACAAATGATTAGATGCACATATACTTGAATAGAAAAGAGGCACAAAATCAGAAAGGCTAAGGCACAAAATGAGTTATACCTAGTGATGAACAGAAAAGGCAAGAAAAGGAGGTTTTATAAATATATTAAGAATAAGATATAAATATATTAGGAACTGATGCCATCAAGAAGACTGAGGGTTTTTATGCCTATTTTGCTACAGTCTTCAATAAAAAGATAAACTGTGGCCAGAGGCTTAACACGTGTTAGTATTAACAACATGGGGGAAGAACACAAGCCAGAAGAGGAAAAAAACAAGTTAAAGAATATTTAGAGATGTTTGATCAGTAGTTTTCAAACTTTTTAGGCTGTGTCTCCCTTTAGACACAGTGTCTGGCGTAGACTGTGTTACTTATAACACAGTCTACGGCAGGGATTCTCAGGACAAATTTTTTGGTGGCCTCGAAGTAAGGCCACCAACTCTTGCCAGTGGCCACGTTCTCCCTTCTTCCTAAATTACTTAATTAGCTTTAGGAAAATCAAAGCAATATGTACATAAACGCATCCAAATCATTGTAATGTATTTATTGCTCGCTACCACGTCTGTTGTGAAAAGTGATATTAACAAATGTAGAGGTATCACTTTTCAAAGCAGAGTTACTCAGCCCTGGCGAGCCTGGGGACAAATTAAGCCCTGGGGGAGGACCAGAGAAGATGGGCTGTGGGGCTGGGGAAGGCAGCAAGAGCTGGAGCCTGAAGCCCTGTGGTCAGAGCCCAAAGTCCCGCAGCCGGAAGATGGGGCCCGAGGATGGAGCCCGAAGCCATGTGGCCGGACCCTGGGGCCTGCTGCCATACAGCCAGCACCCAGGGCTGGAGCCTGAAGCCCCACAGCCAGAGCCTGCTACCCTGCCACCCCCGAGCTGAAGCCCAAAGCCTAAGCCCCACTGCCACTGGACAGCTGGTGAGTTCCTCACCTTCCTACTCCTATAGTGTTGTGCCCCAGGTAACTCCAGAGGGGAGCAGGGCCCAATCCCTGCTGGCAGCCCCAGCAACCAGCACTGCAGTGCATCCAGGAGAGAGGGCAAGGGGGCGCTATGTTGCCCTCCCCAACCCTCCCAATCACAGCCCAGGAGGCTGCAGCCACAAGAAAAGCCCCTGGGGGCCGCATGAAGCCACAGTGGCCACATCTGAGAAACACTGGTCTATGGCATATCTTCGTCTGATAGGTCTCTCATAACATGCCTGTGAAAACAGAAAAAAAGGTCTGCAAGGGATAACATGAGGCAACACAGTGCACAAGCCCTGGAATGTGTTATCCCTGATACGATTATTACTATTATAATGAACAATGTTATTATATATACTCTTAGTGTTAACCTCGCACAGCAAAAAGGAAGCATACATCAATGTAGCTGCAGTTTTAACTGAAGGGAGATTAAATGTTGATTAGATTGCCAAATCTTACTAAATAAAATGCATTGTCTGCCATTACAGGGCTTTTCTCGCATACCCCCTAACAAGAACTCACGTACCCCCAGAGGTTCACGTACCCCAGTGTTGAAAACCACTGAGAAGTATTTAAGATGATGCGCCTGACGAAATTCACACTGAGGTAATTTATGAAACTAGCTGAAGCAATCTCCGAACCGTTTGCAATTATCTTTGAGAACACGCGGCAGACACGTGACATTCCAGAGGACGGCAGAAGGGCAAATATAGTAGCCATCTTTAAAAGGGGGAATAAAGAGGGCCTGGGGATTTACAGACCAGTCAGCCTATCTTCAACACCTGGAAAGATACTGGAGCAAATTATTAAACAATCAATTTGTAAGCTCCTTGAGGATAATAGGGTAATAAGTAATAGCCAACATGAGTTTGTCAAGAACAAATCATGCCAAACAACCTAAGTTCCTTCTTTGACAGAATTACTGGCCTCCTGGATGGGAGGGGAAGGGGGAGCTATAGATGCAAAATAGCTTGATTTTAGGCTTTTAACACTGTCCCACATGACATTCTCATAAGTAAACTAGGGAAATGTAGTTTAGATTAAAATTACTATAAAATGGGTACACAACTGGTTGAAAGACCATAGTCAAAAAGTACTGATCAACGATTCGCTGTCAAACTGGGAGGACGTATACAATGGGGTTCCACAGGAGTCAGTCCAGGGTCTGGTACCATTCAGTATTTTCACTACAGAATTGGGTAATGGAGTGGAGTGTACGCTTATGAAATCTGTGGGTGACACGAAGCTGGGAGTAGTACTTTGGAGGACAGCAGGGTTAGACTGCAAAATGACCTTGACAAATTGGAGAATTGGTCTGAAATCAATAAGATGAAAGTTAATATAGGCAAATGCAAAGTACTACCCTTAGGAAGGAAAAATCAAATGCATAAATAAAAAATTGGGAACAACTGGCTAGCAGTAGCACTGGTGAAAAGGATCTGGGCATCATAGTGAGTCGCAAATTAAATATGAGAAAATGAGACGCAATTGCAGGTGAATATCATTCTGGGGTGTATTAATAGGAGTGTCTTATATGATATCAGATACATAGATGAACACGATTTGTTGGGGAAGTGTCAACATGGTTTTTGTAAATGGAAATCATGCCTCACCAATGTATTATAATTCTTTGAGGGGATCAACAAACGTGGACAAGGGTGATCCAGTGGATATAGTGTACTTGGATTTTCAGAAAGCCTTTGACAAGGTCCCTTACCAAAGGCTCTTAAAGTAAGCAGTCGTGGGCTAAAAGAGAAAGTCGTCTCATGGATCAGTAACTATTTAAAAAGACAGGATACAAAGAGTAGGAATAAATTGTCAGTTTTCAGAAAGGAGAGAAGTAAATAGTGGTGTCCACCAGGGGTCTGTTCAGGGACCAGTGCTGTTCAACATATTCATAAATGATCTGGAAAGGGGTAAACAGTGAGGTGGCAACATTTGCAGATGATACAAAATTACTTGAGATAGTTAAGTCCAAAGCTGATTGTGAAGAGTAACAAAGGGATCACACAAAATGGGGTGACCGAGCAATAAAAGGGCAGAGGAAATTCAATGTTGATATATGCAAAATAATGCACATTGGAAAACATAATCCCAGCTACACATACAATTAGTTGTTCTCTCTCAAGAAAGAGATCTTGGCATCATTATGAATAGTTCTCTGAAAACAGCTGCTCAATATGCAGTGGCTGTCAAAAAAGCTAACAATATTAGGAACCATCAGAAAAGGGATAGATAGATAGATAGATAAAATAGAAAATATCATAATGCCACTATATAAATCCATGATACATCCGCACCTTGAATACTGCATGCAGTTCTGGTTTCCCCATCTAAAAAAAAAAAAAGAAGCAGCTATATTTGAATTGGAAAAGGGACACAGAAGAGCAATAAAAATGGTTAAGGATACGGAACAGCTTCCATATGAGGAGAAATTAAAAAGACTGGGCCTTTTCAGCTTGGAAAAGAGATGACTAAGAAGGGATATGATAGAGGTCTATAAAATCATGACTGGTATGGAGAAAGTTAATAAGGATGTGTTGTTTACTACTGCTCATAACACAAGAACTAGGGGAATACCAAATGAAATTAAAAGGCAGCAGATTTAAAACAAACAAAAGGAAATATTTTTTCACACAGCGCAGTCAACCTGTAGAACTCCTGAACAGAGGATGTTGTGAAGGCCAAGACTGTAACAGGGTTCAAAAAAGAACTAGATAAATTCATGGGGAATAAGTCCACCAACGGCTATTAGCCAGAATGGGCAGGAATGGGGTCCTTAGCATCTGTTTGCCAAAAGCTAGGAATGAATGACAGGGGATGGATCACTTGATGATTACCTGTTCTGTTCATTCCTTCTGGGGCACCTGGTATTGTCCACTGTCAGAAGACAGGATACTGGGCTAGATGGACCTTTGGTCTAACCCAGTAGGGCCATTTATGTTCTTAACTGAGGCTTTTAGGGATTAGCTAAATAAGAGCCCATTCCTGCATCATTGAAATTAATGGGAGATTCCAGTGGGTTTTAGAATCCGGCCCTTAAAGCTTTAACCAGGCATGTTTTAAATATTTGTAGATATGCATTTATGGGTTTAAGTGCATTAGAAACAGCTAATTTTTTTAGCCTGTGATTTTGTAACTCTTCATTGCTGTTAATAGCTGGAGAAACAATGCTGAGGGCGTTAGCTGGGTTGAAAAGCTTTAGCAACAACATCTTAGTTTGGCTTTACCTCTTTTCAGGCCTGTTGATTTTGCTTGTGGTTGGGAGTTGATAATTAGAGCTGTTTCCTAGTAATTAGCCAACACCCTGCCCCCACCACATAGAGAGGCAGAGCTGTGATTGGCATGGCAGTGAGGGAGCGTATTACTGATATGTATTGTTTATAAAGCAATCACCCCTTGGGATCCCAGCCAGGAGCCCAGCTCCTGATTTGCTGCACAAACACATAGTGAGAGACAGCCCTTGCCTGAAGAGCTTACAATCCAAATAGAGAAGACAGACAAAGGCTGGGAGAAAAGAAGTTCTATTATCCCAACTGTACAGATGATAACTGGGGCACAGCTGGGAGTTAGGAGTATAAATGGCTTTACAAATCTGTCCCTAACTGACTTGCCCAGGATCACACAGCACCTGTGGCCAAGCTAGGAATTGACCCCAGCTCCCCAGTCTACTGCCTTAAGACAAGGCCATGCCTCTTCTGTGTTTCCTGCTCTCAAGGAGGCTGTTGTCAATACTGTTAGATGTTAATGAACTTTTACTTTAAGTACTGTATTGAGGTCTCTCTCACCAACAGAAGTTGGTCCAGTAAAAGATTTTATTTCACCCACCTTGTCTCTGATTTTTTAAGAGAAAGTTTTGCAATTTTTTGGTACTTTTATATTGAACCTGTCACTTTTCCTCCCTCCAAATGAAGCTGAAGTGATTGCTCTTTACCTTGAAGCTTCAAGGATTGCAGTGGGAAGGTCCAATGACCAGCTTGCCTAGGGGTAGGTTGTGGCGTTATGGTTTCTGCTGGACTAGTCATCCCAGAGGGGGGCCAGGCTATGGCCCTCAGCCACCTCCTTGTGCTCCAGCTGCTCCCGCAGAAGGTCTGTCACTACAGAAGAGCAAGGTGTGTGGGGTGGGGAGGGGAAATTTGGCCCATCTACTCCACCAGATCCCAACCCATTGCCAGGGAGAGGTTTATGAAGCGTCTAGCCCAGTTATGGAATTCCCCCAAATTATGTTTCTCCCGTAGCTCACTTCCTGTCAGTCCAAATGCCTCAGTTTGGGACGTGGTTGCTGGCATAGCAGACTGTCCTCTGTCTTTCTCTGCTTTATTCAGTCACTCTCTTTTAGGGCTTTCAACTCCCAAAGAGTGGGTCAAGGAAATCCAAGTCACTGCTGCTAGAGCAGCCCTCACAATGCTGTTGCATCTTCAGGCACAGCTCTCGGCATGAGGCACGCTCTCTGATGCTGCATGCAGCTCCCTTCCTGGGCTACCAGTGTCTTTTTAAACTGTTTCTCCCCTGCGAATGTGCCCTGTTCCTGTTGAGGAGCAGTATTCTACTCCCAGCACTGGTTGAGTGGAGCCTATAGACTGTGTCATAGGACCAAGCGTTGTAAATCATACGACAACCATTTTGGAATATCCATTGTGGTATAATGTAGCCACACAGTGGAAAGACTATACCGATGCTGGAAAGGGAGTCTATTTGCCAATAGCACTGAGGCATCTGCCATTCTGTACTTTATTTTGGGTACAGAACATTACAGAGCAAATCTCCAAGTGCTCTCTCTTTCTTGGTTATTTTATATAACGTTCAGCACCTATATTATCCATGTGACTTTGCAGATGAATGAGACTAAACACATTCTAACTAAGGGTATGTCTACACGGCCAATGTTAAACGTGGTTAACGTGGCTGTGTAGTTGCGGCTCCAGCACTGGGAGAGAGCAAACCACCTCAGTGAAGGAAATAGCTACCAGAGCTGGGAGCGTGGCTGATTTACCCCAGTTTCCTTGAGATCAGAATCAGGCCCAATAGCCGTCAGTGATGCAGAAAGAGAAAATGGTAATTATGTAACAATCCAAAAGTTTTCTTCTTTGAAGACTTAGGCCCAGAGCCTCAGCTGATGTAGCTCCACTGACTTTAATTTACATCAGCTGAGCATCTGGTCCCTAGTTTAACGTGCGGCACAATTCAGATGAAGCTATATACATGATGATCTGCACAACAAAACCAAACCAAAAAAAAAATATATACAGAAATCTTAACAACCCCACTTTGCAGCATGGATTGAGAAGACTAAGATGTGGCATATGATTGTAAATGGTACAGTGAACAAATTTATTGAATACTATCTCTTTGTCCAAAGGCATCAGTAGAATCCAATGCCATAAACAGTGACAAATGAAAGAAAATAATCCTAGTTATTGGAATTTGCATCTCACAACACAACGCTAGAGCAGATCTGGCACTTGGTGTGTGCTATGGTAATCATGCTATTGTAGCATTGTGCAGGAGTGTTCTCATAAACATGGAGCAAAACAGAACGACAGCCTACATGCTACCTGGAAAACGGAGGACTTGATATAAATATCTGCTGCAGACACGCTGGAACCAATTCGCCACTGCCTTGCCCAGTGGGTGCTTTTTTACACCTAGGTGCAGAAGGGTGGCCTTTTACACCCACCTTGAAGACTGGAGTATGGAGATGTAAAAAGGATCAAAGAGCTAAGGATTAAATTGTTGTTCCTGAAACTACAGATCTTAAATATGTGGCTCAAATATCAACCATCACTGCAGCACTCAAAGGTAGGACAACATAGTTGCCCTGGTGCTTTTATAGCCACTAGCAAAAAATGGAAACACAAGGCATGTTTACACTGCACATTCCTTATGGCAGCATGTAGATGACATACACTGCACTCTCTCCTAGCACTAGTATAATCAGCAGAGGCACGTAAGTGAATCCTGTGAGTTTGTACCCTACATGACTCTCTCCACACCCAAGCAGTGCCTCCTCTGTCTACACTGCTGTTTTTATCAGTGTAGGGCCCAACTGCCTCCCGGCTGCCAGAGCCTTTCCCCACCACAGGGACTCTCCCAGGAGTGGATAAAGACTCCAACAGCTCCTTGCTGGCCAAGCCTTTCCCTGCCACAGGGAGCTGCCTGCGCTCTTCCCAGCTGCCACCACTCTGACATGTGTAGCTACACAGCACAGCCTACACAGTGGTGTCCCACAATGGACATAGCCTGCTTTTCACCACAGCATATAGCAACGCACCCCTTACACACCGCTGACAGTGGTGTGCAGTCTAGACATAGCCTCAGAGGGTACGGCCGCACAACCCGCTCATTCGGCAGGTAGTGTTCAATGTATCAGGGATCGATTTATTGCATCTCGCCTAGATACGATAAATTGATCCCTGAAAGCGCTCTCGTCGTCTCCAGAACTCCAGCTCCGCAAGAGGAGTAAGTGGAGTTGACGAGGGAGCCGCTGCGGGGATGGCCAGGTAAGTTGAACTAAGGTACTTAGACTTCAGCTACGCAAATAGCGTAGCTGAAGTTGCATACCTTAGTTCGAACCCCTCCCTGCTAGTGTAGCCCAGGCCAGAGTTATATTCTGAGCAAAATTACTACTTTAAGTATTTGAATTTACAGGGAATGCTAAAATGCTTTCTGAACGAGTTTATTATTGATTCACAACCACTGTATAAACTACAAAAAATATAATTTGAGGGGTTGGGAGACAATTTTTCTTCCCCCACTTTATAAACATGGAATGCTCTAAACAAGAGCCATGCTGATTACTAGCAAAAGAATGTTCCACCATCACATGTTCAATATCAGTATTTTACTGTCTTGAGATATTTTATAATTTGTCACATGAAATGTGCAGCTTTTTGCCTCTGCTGCTGTTACTTACAAAACATCTATAAATTCTTCTCAAATGCAGATCTGCCATTGCTAAAAAACAGGAAGTAAACTTGATATCTTATTCAAGCAAAGTTATTTGCTCGGCAATTTTCTTGGAGAAATGAGAACAGCTTAGCATTAATAAATAATATAAAACAATACAAATTACAGTAGCCTGGGAACACAACTCAGACTAGGGAAGAGTCAGGTCAGTCTTTGTAGCTCTCTTGGCTACTACAGTTCCCTTCTCTTTTGCAATTGTCACATTCTAATTCTCTAGACTCCAGCACATGCAGGATACTTGTGTACAGCCCCTTTACATAGAACCATAACCACATCACTCCCCCATTTTTATACCCTCATTCTAGGATCCACTTATTTTTTATTTTTAACCCTTCCAAGCTACCTCACTCCTTCTGCTCATCTGGCATTGGCCCCATTACTGTCCCTTCACACCAGCCACCTGTTGCAAGAGCCTTCTCCTTTGCAACATCTGTCATCTCACTTCCTGGCTCTTGCTTCATTGACTCTCTGCCCACTTTTGGCCCTCACCTGGCTTGCATATCCCAGTGCCAGTTATTACTTTGTCTGTCCTGTCAATCACTGAAGTTTATTATTTAAGCCAAAAGCTTTTTAGAATAGTTGTGTATAAGATTATACAGAAAAGAGACTTGATCCTGCCACCCTTTTCCACAACAGTTTTTGTTTCTCATGTGAAAAGGGCAGCTAAATTCAATGGGACTAGGGTCTAACACTTTGCCAGCAATGGGAAATAGCCTAGAATAGCTATTCCACAATAGCTCCCCATGCGAATGTTTAACCTACACTTAGCACTGGTCTACACTGGGAACTTACATCAGTATAGCTAGGTCTCTCAGAGGTGTGGCTTTTTCACAACCCTGGAGAACTTGGCTACACTGGCACTTTATAGTGCAATAAAGCCGCCAGGAGCGATCTACCTTACTTCCTGTCCCCACTGGCAAGGCACGTAGAGCGCTCGGACTCCACGGCTGAAGCACTCCTGGTACTCCACCTCAGCAAGAGGAATAAAGTTTGTTGGGCTCTCTTTGGCGCACCACCAGCATGGACATCTAATGCGCTCTGATTGGCCTCCAGAAGTGTCCCACAATGTCTGTTCTAGCCATTCTGGTCATCACTTTTGAACTCTGCTGCCCTGCACTCAGGTGACCAACCGTCATACCAGCCCTTTAAATTCCCTGGGAATTTTGAAGATCCCTTTCTTGTTTGCTCAGCCAGGCATGGAATGCTCTCAGTGAGCACCATGACAGTCATCTTTCCAGGCGATCATGTCTCTATGCACCAAGCAATCCCCAGTATGGGGCAATGGCAAGATGCTGGACCTCATCAGTGTTTGTGGAGAGGAAGCTGTGCAGTCCCAGCTGCGCTCCAGCCTTAGGAATTACGATACCTTCAGGCAGATATCAAGGGCCATAACGGAAAGGGGCCATCACCAGGCCGCGTTGCAGTGTCGAGTTAAAGTAAAGGAGCTGCGGAATGCCTACCACATAGCCCGCAAGGCAAATGGCCGCTCCGGTGCTGACCCCGTGACCACCAAACTCTACAAAGAGCTGGACGTGGTATTTGGGGGCGATCCCACCTCCACTCCAATGAGCACCACGGACACTTCCTAGCCCAGAACAGCAAAGGGGGAGGAGGAGGAGGAGGAAAGTGTGACTGAGGGTCCTGAGGAATCCGCAAAATCTCTCGAGGCATGCAGCCAGGAGCTCTTCTCGACCCAGGAGAAAGGCAGCCAGTTGTGGTGTCCGGTGCTTGGGGAAGGACAAACAACAGAGGAAGTTCCTGGTAAGCGGCTTTTTTGAGGGGAAGGAAGCTTTTAGGTGCGGGCTCTTTGGGCGAGGACGATAAAGTTGAGTTACTGCCAAATTCTATACTTAATCTTTGTAAAAAAGTTTCCATTGACATCAGTGGGAGCATGTTATCCTAGATATACACTCTGGCCCATGAATCACGCCTAAACATGGAACTTGGCCTTCACAGATTGACACCTGAAAATCTTGTGGCATTTTAGATGCCATGGCACGGTCACCACTCAAGCTAGAGGGAAATTCTAGGAGACAAATACGATAGGTGCAATTTAATAGGAATCCTGATGATATCAACTTCCAGTGGGTAGCACCATTTTTTAATCCCACCCCACTGAGTTTAATGTTAATAGGATTTGGATATCGGCAATGGGCATGCTGCAATTGACATCTTTTTGATGTGTCTCCCTTCTCTGCAGCCCTGCAGACAGGGCAGCAGCTGGGAGGTTTGTGGGGCTGCAGCCAGGTGAGGAAGAACTGGGACACGCCACGCCCAGGCTCCAGTACTGTATAGCCCTGCAACCCCCAATGCCCACATGGAAAGCCCCAGCATCTGGGCTGCATCCCGCCTGTTATCTTCCATGTAGCTGCCCCTCCCAGACGCAGGCAGGTTTGCGGGGAGGCAGGAAGAGGTATCGCGCATGTCCCAGTGTTTCATTCCCTAGCTGCACACCTCTGGACTTATTTTCCGCTTATTGGCAACTTTTGAGAATAGCAACATTTTGCTGGGATCTAAAAGCTCGCTAACAAGCCAGATCCACCATAGGAGGGAAAGAACAGGGTAAAAGACTTAGAAAATATGAAGACTGAAGTCCTCAGTGGGGACAAATATTTTTCATGATTATTCTATACTTGAGTGCTTATATCACTGTATCGATAAGATGCAAGAATAATACAAATAGGTAGTGATATAGCAGGAGCAAGGTCCTATCACAAAGTACGTTGCATATGGCATGAAATATGGCTTCTATTCGGGGCTATTACATTATAACTAGCGTGATGAGGTGTGCCATTGGTTCCACCCGCTGTTTTTTCCAGTGGTCACTCATTCAGTGCAGCGGTCATGAGCACTCTACATCTCTAATACAGTGTTGATAGCAAAGAAAGTCACTTGCATGCCATCTTGGCTAGAAGAAAAAGAAAGATTCATTCAGATAATCAGTATTTCTTGGTGCACCTGATCCAGAAAGAGGGAAATCCCAGCAATGAACAAATCTCTTTGGTCTGAAAATCCAGTTTTAAATTTCAAGTTCAGGCTTTCTGGCAAAATTTCCATGATTCAGGGTTTCAGCCAGTCAAAAACAGCAAGGACAGCTCCTCTTGTGGCATGTTACCAGTTCATATCTTTACTAGCAAGTTCCCTCCACAAACATACATCATATTCAGCTGACCTACTCTGTGAAGGGTAGGGAAGCAAATTAAAATAATGCCTCGTTTCTTCTTTTCACCTTAATCCTTTTACCACATCACTACAAAGCTTCAGCCACATCCTCAGCTGAATACAGAGACAAAGAAGCATGCAGTTCACAGCTCAACATTATGAGAGGCAAGAGCACCGCCATTTGGTGAAATAAAGTTACTGTCAAAGGCTCTGCCAAATATTTACTAGCTCTGGTTGAACGTATTGTTATCACAGGACTGACCACAACACAGAAATGGGCAACAGATTCATAAGACCACAGGTTTCAAAGCTGTTACTAAGTATATGTCCATAATGCCCCTATTCAAAATTGCACTTCAAAAGTACATTTGAATATTTTTGTTAAGCTTTCATTGACTGACTCTTGAAGGCAAGTACTAATGAATATTCCCAAGAGCAGGATGGAAGATCTATGTCTGCTTCTTCCACTTCTTCAACTTAGAGCATTCTTTGAACTTCACATTTACATCAGTAGGCAATACTACCATTATTCTGGTTTATCCTCTACTAAGTAGTGGGCCAGTGGACGTTGTGTTGCATCATAGAATCGGAAGGGACCTCAAGATTTAGTCCTGTACTCGTGGAAGGACTAAATATTATCTAGACCATCCCTGACAGGCATTTGTCTAACCTGTTCTTAAAAATCTCCAATGATGGAGAATCCACAACATCCAGTGCTTTTATTCCAATGCTTAACCACCCTGATAGTTAGGAAGCCTTTCCTAATGTCCAACCTAAACCTCCTTGTTGCAATTTAAGCCCATTGCTTCTTGTCCGATCCTGAGAGGTTAAGAAAAACAATTTTTCTTATTCCTCCTTGCAACAACCTTTTACATATTTGAAAACGTAGAATGTCCCCCCGCTCAGGCTTCTCTTTTCCCAATTAAACAAACCAATTTTTTTCAATCTTCCCTCATAGGTCATGTTTTCTAGACCTTTAAATCATTTTTGTTGCTCTTCTCTAGACTCTCCCCAATTTGTCCACATCCCTCCTGAAATGTGGTGCCCAGAACTGGACACAATACTCCAGCTGAGTCCTAATCAGCACACAGTAGAGCCGAAGAATTACTTCTCATGTCTTGCTTACAACACTCCTGCTAATACACCCCAGGAAGGATATTTGCTTTTTTTGTAACAGCATCACACTGTTGACTCATATTTAGCTTGTGGTCCACTATGACCCCCAGATCCCTTCGCAATACTCCTTCTTAAGTATTGTGCAATACCTGTAAGTAGTCTTGGAAGAGCGAATACTGAAACACAGACATGACAAGGCAATTTATATGAGGGACAGGATCTTGTATCTAAGAGTCTCAGGGTAAGTCTTCACTATCCGCCGGATTGATGGGTAGTGATCGATCTATTGGCGATCGATTTATCATGTCTCATCAAGATGTGATAAACTGATTGCCAAAGGCAGTCTCGTCGACTCCGGAACTGCAGCTCGCCAAAAGGCGCAAGCTGGAGTTGACAGGAGAGCTCCTTGCCGCCGTGAGGATGGCAGGTAAGTCGGCCTAAAATGCGCCAACTTCAGTTATATTATTCGTGTAGCTGAAGTTGTGTATCTTAGGTCAAACCTTCCCCCTAATGTAGACCAAGCCTCAGAGCACTTTATAACAGGGGAAAAGGCTTCAGACTGAAGAAAAAGCATGGAGAATAAAGAATAATTTGCTGCCCCAGACTTCTGAAAACGAGACTAGAAAGTTATTTTCTGAGTTACAAACTTGTCAAGAGATTTGGGAGTTCTGATTTTCCACTCCAGTCAATATTTAATGATTTACAGCTTTTCTAGTTGGAGTTCTTACTGAAACCTAATGGCAGACTGACTCATGTTATTCCATTCTCACTACAGTGAGAGCAGTCATGGCCCCAACTGCTCTGAAACACTGCCATACTCCCCCAGTTCAAGAATACATGAGAAGTTTGGCCCACTGGAGTAGCCTATATGTAGTTTCAAAATTATCTTTTTTTTTAAAAAAAAAAAAAAGATATTTTCAACATTAAATGCAGGAGGGGTTTTTTTTAAATGAAATCAATTGTTGTTTAAGGAGACTTAGCTATAGCATTCCGAAACACAGTTTTGAAAGTAACTGCTTCTATTGCTAAAGAACTCCTTCAGTAGATATAGTTGAATTTACAAACTTTCTACCAGGGTACAATGTCTTGAGGCATTTTTCAGGAATATATAAAACTGTTTCCCTCTTCTTGAGAATGGCTGTGATGGGAAGAAAAGCAGGAGATCCAAAGTTCTCAGTCCTTTTTAAATATTATCCTGCAAAGTCACATCAGAAACAGGAAAAGCATCTGCTGAATAGATTTCTCCCTTCAAATACTCAATTGCTTCTTCTTTCTTCAGATTTTTAAACTCCTGGTAGTGGACCTTAGTGGAGAGGAGAGGAAGGGAAATGGTGCATTAGTTCTGCTCCCAAACAACAAACTCACATTGTCTTGTGAACCAATGCACTTAGTGAAGGGAAAGAGATGTAGAGAATCCCTGCATTCCAGAAAGTGATCGGTTCAAATCAGCAATTCCACATGAAACCAGGTGAATGAGTCAATATCTGATCAAATTCATGCCAGGTTCTTAGGTACCGGAATTCAGCTTCTGGTGAATTATAGTGTAGTTCATGACATAAAAGGATCAAACTCCACTTGGACATAGTTTACCATAGTGGAGTCCATTTGCCCAACATCAACAAGGGACTCATCACTGATCAAGGAGTTTTTCCATGAGTGTCAATTTAAGTTAAGCTCACCACTCCCAGTACTCTGTTCTTCACCTATCATACATGTTACCACACTATTAAGACCTGCATTTAGACTTCTTACCAGTATCACACGATAGCCCAGTGCTTTCAGATGCCTCATCTTCATTGCCAGCATGCCTCGGGGGTGTCTTGTGCCAAAACAGAAAGCAGATGGAGGAGCACAGAGAACAGCCACTCTAAAGCCAAAAACAGTAATAATTGCTTAGGGAGCAGGCAAACAGCGTTATGTTGGTGCAATCTAAGTATTCTTCACAGTTAACTGTTCAGAGAATGCCTTTAATGTTAAGGAATAGCACTGCTGTGTTTGTTTATTGCTAATATTTTTGTCCACTTCTAATTTAATCATTCTTTTGCTTCTTCGGACTTAAGCAATTTAAACCCCTCTCTCCTGCAATGTGTTTTATCTAGGTGCCGAGGTCTGCCCATGCAGTTCTTATGGCCAAGACTGAATTCTGAGGCCTCAAATCATTCGGCAACCGGGGCTGGAGAAGTTCAGAATAGTGCATTATGTGAAAAAGAAGCATCCAAAACATGCTCTGGGTGTCCTGAAACTTCTGACTGACAGATGCTGGATGACAATTGCCCTGTTAATTCCCTATGAAGCATCTGGCATTGGCTACTGTTGATAGACAGGATAGTGGGATAGATGGACCATTGATCTGACCCAGTATGGTTGTTCCTATGTTCTTATGCACAGAACATTTATTTTCTTCTTTCTTCCATTATCTGCTGTGCAAATCCCTAACTTGCTTGGAAGGTCCAGAAAAGTTTAACCATTTGGTAGCCTGACAAGCAGTATTGGTACAGAGTAACCGGTTCCCTTTTTCCCCAATAGACAGACAGAAATTCATCTACGCAAGACCATGCATCACTTAGATCCACCCTAAGCCCTCAAAATTTGACTTATGTGATGCACAGGCCATTTGCTGAATTCTGTCAACAAGGGATACGTTATTGTTAGAGATACAAAATCTGCAGTATCGTTCTGGTCTCAAAGCCACAATTTAGGTTTCCTAGTTTGTAACATGGTCCAGAAATTGAGTCAGTGGATTTATACATACTTCATTTACTAAAAGAAAATAGAGAACATTCCTTAGCGTAGAGCTGAATTGTTCTCTCCATTCTAATACGGAATACAGATCTAGTTTTTTGCTCAGTGCATAATTAGACTGGAACTCATTGCCACAGGATCCTGTTGAGGTCAACTTTAGTAAGTGTCACAGAGGGATTCAACATTTAGACAGATTACAAGAATATTCAGAGGTGTAGTTAATGCAAAACACTTTTTGGAAAGGAATCAAAATCTCACGTTTCAGGATTTATGCCAAGCTCTAATTATTAGAGGAGGAGGCCCTGTTTTGGTGTCCACAACTTAAAAACGATGTGGATAAATCGGAGAGGGTTCAAAGACATGGGAATGATTAAAGGATTGGAAAACACATCTTATAGCGAGATTCAAAGACTTCAATCTGTTCAGTTTAACACAGAGAGAGTTAAGGGGTAACTTGATCACAGGCTATAAGTATCTACATATGGGGAACAGCAATTTGATAATTGTGGCAGGGGTGGGGGAAGCTCTTCACTCTAGTGGACAAAGGTATAACAAGATCCAATGGTAGGAAGTTGAAGCTAGACAAATTCAGACTGGAAACAATATGTAATGTTTTAACAGTGAGGATAATTAACTACTGGAACAATTTACCAAGAGTCATGGCAGATTCTCCATCACTGACAATTTTTAAATCAAGACTGGATGGTTTTCTAAGAGACATGGTCTAGTGCAAACAGGAGTTAATTCAGGGAACTTCTATGACCTGTGTTAGGCAAGATGTCAGACTAGATCAGGGGTCTCAAACGGCCCGTGGAGTTCTTTGCCGCAGGCCCCTGCCCTTCCCCCACCCTAGAGTTACTTCCTGTGGCCATCAAACTCTCCTTACCCCCGCACCTGTCAAGTTATCTCCTGTGGCCGCTAAGCTCCCTGCCTCCCCTCCCACTGCGCGCACTGCTCCCTGCTGCTCTGCCTACCTCCCGCCACAAACAGCTGTTTGGCGGCTTAGTGGTTTCCAGGAGGGAGGGGGGAAGAGCAGGAAGCCACGTGCACAGGAAAGGAGGGGGAGAAGAACGGGGATTTGGGGAAGGGGTTGGAATGGGGGCAGGGAAGGGATGGCGTGGGGGTGGAGACAGGGGCAGAGTGTCAGTGATGCAACTCTCGGGCCAATGCATTAGTTCTCGTGTGGCCCTCTTGGTTGTTTGAGTTGGAGATCCCTGGACTAGATGATCAAAGTTATCCCCCACTTCTGGCTTTATAACCTAGGAGACCTTTATGATGGCAGATTATCCCACATCTACCCACTGTGGAGTTTCTTGCACCTGCCTCTGAAGCATCCAGTGCTGGCCCCTGCTGGAGGCAGAATACTGGACTAGGCCCTGGTCTGATCCAGTATGGCAATTCTCATGCTCCTGAGAGAGTGAATTGCCTCTCTGGCTCATTGGTCTGCAGAGCAAGTAACAGGAAGAGCCTCATATAAAAAAGGCCTGGTAAAGAAAACTTGTAACCAAATAAAGGTACCTTTGAACATCTGGAGCATCAACTTCAGTTACTGGAAGCACATTTTTCCTGTCTGCATCCATTTTGATTTCAAAATCTGAAAGCAAAATAGTCAAATATTAAGTGCACAAGAGGCTTTGACCGTTCCAATATATTTCATGGAGTCAATAGAAAAGAAACAACTAACATTTTTGCATTTGTGTGACAGATTGCACAATATATTGTTGCTCTTGAAGAAACAGCAAATAGATTCAGCTGCTTCTTTGACACAGTCAGAAAAGGTGCTTGTTATTGCAAGACATAGATACAGTATGTGTAGGTGTACCAGTTCAGGATTTAAAGAAAAAAAGATTCTGACCAGGTTGCTATGAAACCTCAGACAGCTCCAGACATATTAACCTTGTCCTTTTATCACTGAGTTTGATAAATTTCAGAATACAAATACCAGAAGTATTAAGTGAATCAGGTATTATGTGAATCAGGTAATGAGAGTAATGATATAAACCATAAAAGTATAAACTCTGAATACAAAAGAAACCAGACACCATGGAATTTTACTAAATTTAGAAATGATCTCTCAATGAAGGTCAGATCCTGTTTTTTAAATCAAAGAAAAAGGAAAAAACTGTTCCACTGCTAAAACAATCACCTTGAAGTTGCATATTTTGCCATTTTATATTGTTTCTTTAATCCAAAGATTAAAAAAAAACAAAAAAACACGTTAGCATTAAAAGGTCAGTGTTGTTTAATAGAGTTATGGCCTAATGGGCTTATGTAGGCTTAGTTGCATCAAAAGCCAGATTTTAACCACAAAAAGCCCAACACAGTTTTACAAACCAGAGCAGTAGCAACATTTTAGTCAACTGTCCAACTATTTTAACATGAATGTCATAGAAAATACAACCATAAAGGCATAGTTGTCAAACAGACCTTCTCACCACAAATGTTTATTTTAAACCCCTTATATTATGTGTAATAATTGCCAGTCCATTTCTTTACCATTATAATCAATATTCAAAGGCACATGACAATAAACTGGTCCCATACCAATGCTGTAATCATGTGGCAATTGGATGTTTTGCTGAAACATATGCTCATCTCCCAAAAGTTTCAGCAGAGCCTCCCGAACCTCAGGGAGATCAGAAACCAAAGGTGAGGAGGGTTTCTTTATAAACACAGTTGCTGGCTTGGTGAATGAAGGAGGACTTTCAAGTTCCAGACACATGTTCACACAGTGCAGCATCATTTCATTCTTCTCCTTGTAAGGGCCATCTGAAAAAAGGACAGAAAGGTAGCATTATAGTGGACTCATATTTATATTGTATGATTTTATCTCATCAAATCCACAATTTCACTGGCTATTGTTTGCAGTAAGGACAGGATTTCAGCTTTGCTGAGCAGTAGATTAAGTCCAAATTAGGCATAATAAAACTAATTGTTTCTTGAAAAGATGTCATCAAGACATTTTTAAAACCTTCTTGTTCTATATAGCTATCTAAGCAATTTACAAGACACGCATTGCTGTAGAATCAACCACTAGGTGAGGTAGGGCAATGCTATTATTCCCATTGTACAGATGGAGAACTGAGGCACGGAGGCAACAAGAGACTTATCCAAGGTCACTTGGAAAGTCTGTGACAGGGCAGAAAGTTGAACCCTAGGGCTCCCAGTCTCTAGATTACCGCCCTAACCACTGGACCCATCCACTGCTGAAAGTCTGAAATCTATTCATTTATGCAATTTTTCCCCCTCTGTTGTGCACAGCTACACACGTTACCCTGTTACAGCAGGGTTACTAATAAGTAAGAGACATTTTGCACAAATGGAGGCTGTTCTTTAAAAAAGAACCCCAAATACTTTAATTGATATTGATAAAACACAAGAAGTTAAGTCACATTTTGGATGTCACTTTGAGAGCATGCTTTAACAGTACTAAACTACAGAGCTGGGCAAAATTCTTCAGCTGAATAGTAAATTCTCTGATAAAATGCAGGTTTTGGGGGGAGTGAAACTATTTGCAAATTTGAATCAGATTCAGCAAATAGTTTCAGACCAAAAAACAAAAAAGGGAAAAAAATTGGAAATGTTTTTTCAAAACAACATGCAAACATTTCATTTGACCTGAACTGAACTTTTTAATTTCAGTGGGAAAAGTCTCTCCCCCCACAATCAATTTCAGCTCAAAATAAACTGATTCCTCCCCCACCTTTGATACAGCCAGTGAATGGAAGAGTCCGTTATTCACACAGCTATACTGAACTATTTAGGCTCCAAGTAGACAGACTGTTTTGCTGAAGTGTAGGACTAACAGAACTTCCCTGAGTACACAGAATCTGAGAGCAACGTATAGGTTTTACACCCTGACTCAGCTCCAAACTAAGCAATTGGCTGTAGACAATTAACACGAAGCTGAATGACTACTTTGAACCATTTCAGTTAGGGTCCTTCATCCTAAAGCAAAATAGTCAAGCAACTTCTACCCACGAGTTGTATTTTGAGCTAAACTTTGATTCAGCTGAAAATCAGACATCACTTTGGGTTGTTGTTTTTTTCCAAATGTTCTGACACACACATTCAAGATTTTCCAAGAAGTAAGAAGCCATAATTTGTTCACATTTGACTTTCTACAACAAATCTTACATTTACTGTCTTTCACACATACATACACAGTTACCTAGGAAACACTTTCCTCATTACTGATGTGTCTTATTTGAAAATGGTATCTCCAACAGCACAACACACCCTCAACACCATGATGAGGGCATTGGTTCAGTGCTGAGTCTGAGGATAGACTCTCCTGAATCACTAACAAGTAACAACTTGCAGAACTCAGGTTTTTTTATTTCATATCCAATATTAACCCATCTGCCCCACTTAGCTTGTGAGCTTCAATGCAACCGCACCCTACGAAGTGTTGAAGTTACTACTACTCTTCTCTACACACTACTCTGAATTCAATGGCATGACACACACAAATACATTAATGCCTGACCTGATTTTAGTAACTCATTGAGGATGTCCTCTTGTAGGAGCTGATGAAGTGCAGGCTGGGGCAGATACTCTAAAATGCAAAATGAATACACTGCCTTCAGCAGATCCCCATTAGGAATCCGGGTAAGGTACTTATTCAAGGCACCATTGAGAGACTTCAGGAATCTTCAAAAGAAAAAACAAAGAGAGACATCTTTAAAATACCAATTTATAAATAAACTCAGACTTCTCTAAAAATCTCTATAAAATGTAAATCAATACCTTTGAAATAAAACACCAGACATTCCAATTTACTTAGATAATCAGAACCCAAGTCCAGCACCTAAGCTTACCACTAGCTACAACCTGTTCACCACTTTTATCAGTCTATCACTTAAGTCAGGGGTGGGCAAACTTTTTGGCCTGAGGGCCACATGGGATTCTGAAACTCTGTGGAGGGCTGAGTAGGGACGGCTGTGCCTCTCCAAACAGCGTGGCCCCACCCCATATCCACCCCTCCCACTTCCTGCCCTGACTGCCCCCCTCAGAACTCCCAACCCATCCAACCCAGCCTGCTCCCTGTCTGCCCTCTCCCAGGACCCTCTGCCCCTAACCGCCCCCCCCCGCCCAGGACCTCACCCCCTACTCCCTGTCCCCTGACTGCCTGACCCCTATTCACACCCCCGCTCCTTGACAGGCCCCCGGGACTCCCACACCTATCCAACAGCCCCACGCTCCCTGTTTTCTGACCACCACAACCCAAACCTCCGGCCCTATCCAACCGCTTCCTGTCTCCTGACTGCACTTCCCGACCCCCGGGATCCCCTGTCCCTTATCCAATCCCCCCACCCCCTGCTTCCTTACTATGCTGCTTAGAGCAGCAGGGCTGGCTTATTGGAAATCCTGGGACATGGGTGGGCGCAAACCACGCTGTCCGCCTGGTGGCGTAACTGTGGAAAGGAGGGCCTGGGGGCTAGCTTCCCCATCCAGGGGAGTCCCTCGGGCTATAGTTTGCTGACCTCTGACTTATGTGATCAGCACTCATTCTCTATTGCATCTTGTGCATTCTCTATTATATTGCTTTGCTGTTTGGAAAAAATGTATATCTGATTTTTTTTTTTTTTTTTAATAATAGTGACAGATATAGCAAGCCTCTCTCACAGATTAGTAAAACACGACCAAGTGAGAATTATTTCACAACTGGAATCCAAGATAAGTAGCAGGTACTCTTCTGGGTGCCTGTTCAGACACCCACATAACAACTATATCATTTAACACAAGGCTTTCTAAGTCAGAACCTACTCCTGATTTTGGCGTTTGGGAACATGGTTGAGAAGTGAATACACCCGGAGAATACTTAGAATATCCTTCAGGCTCAGGGAGTCAGGATGACTTGTCACCTTCTCAGCCAAAATATCCATCAACTCAACAGGTCGAAAGCGAAGTCCCTCGAAGGCAGACAAAAACAGGACAATCTAACACACACACAAACGAAGAAAAAACATTTTTAAGGCTAAAAAACAATCAATTAAAACTAGAATAAGAGCGTCAATATGGACATGTACTGAATTCTCTGTTGTCATAGCATCAGAGAGCTTTTTAAATGAAAATAAACTTTTGAAAATTGTAATGTTTTATTATGAGCATAACTAAACTATTATTTATTACCATACTGCAATAAATAGGAGAACAATGGGCTGTCAAACTCCCAGACACTTATTATTTAAACTAATATTGTCTTATCGTTTCCCTCTGATCCACCATCTGTATGTCTGTATTCCTCTGTTGTTTCTTGTCTTACACTTAGATTGCAACTCTTTGGGAGCAAGGACTGCCTTTTGGTTCTGTATTTGTCTAGAGCTGAGCACAAGGGTTCAGGTCCATGATGAGGGCTTGTCAGTGCTAAACTAGTACAAATAAAACAATGACAGCCAATGTACCAGTTTTACTGAAGGTTTCCGCTCAACCAATCTCTATAAATACACCCATTTTGTTTCAAAGATATACATCAAGAAAGAGTTGTTTGAAATTGACACATTTTTCAGCCATGGACCAATTTCTATCAAGTTATTCCTATTAATCTTTCATGAAAAGAAGCCAGAGAAGAACTGCCTTGTTTTTTATGCCTTTTGAATTTTCTAACACTGTGTAGGTGCTCTACGTGTAGAGCAAAACTGGAATCTATGCCCCATTTTAAGCCCATTTCAAAATGCAAACTGAAGTACTGAGTTGTAACTAGCAACTCTATAAATTGTGTTTGTGCGCATGTGAGCACAGCTTAGTACTGGCAGTTCTAGTGGTGTCACTATAAAAATCTTGTGGTCACTACCTCACCTGCTTAGTGTCCCACATGTAGATGGCTGAAGTCACATAGTTTGCTATTGCTGAATACAAAACTATATTGCGGTACCGGAGGATGCTGCATGATCTTAGAACATGGATTAGCTGCCAAAATGGAATACCATGGATGTTATCTGTAACAGAGGAACAAAAGAAAAAACAGTGACTGTGAGCTGCACATTGTGGGATATGCTTGGGACCAGCAGCCAGCGGGAAATGCTGTGAAAAATCAGATGGGGAACCATGGAAGAGAATGGGACTGGCTGGGCAAAGGAAACCGGGATGAAAAATTTGGGGATACAGACTGGGCCTTTGACTAGGAGCACAGAGGTCAATGTTGGGACTAATTGGGCAAGGAGACTGGAACTAGGAATGAGAATCCTGAGGAGTGGAGACAGATTGGTCTGGTGAGGAGAACAAGACTGGGACAAGGAGCTGGTGGGGTGGAGGTGGGGAGGGGGCAGAAAGAACGCTAGGACAGGGCAGAAGGGATGAAGCTTGAGAGAATGGGCAAAAAAGTCTATGCCCACCAGAGAACATTCCCCTCCAGAGCCTGGAATGGAACCCAAACACTCTGAGTCTTACTATTCCTCTGCCTATGGGTTTCGCAGCTATTTGTAGATAGCAGCATGTCTCATCTCCATCTAGTGCTGGTCCATATTGAGGATCACCAACTATTATTGCTATAAGTTACTCCCTTAGATGTAGGGGCAGAGGTGTATGAGCTAGATCTAAAGCAGTGGTTTTCAATCTTTTTTTCATTTGTGGACCTATTAAAAATTGTTTTGAATGGACGTGCAGATCCCTTTTGGAAAACTTAGTCTATAGACCCCTCAGAGGTGCATGGACCACAGGCTGAAAACCACTTGGCTAGTGGTTCCATTCATGCTGACGACCTTTACGTGGGTGTCAGTATGATCCCACAGTATGGAATGTTTGTCTTAGTTTGCTTTTAAAACCCTAGGAAATTATACATACTGATGCACAACCACACAAACCTCAAAACAATTTGTATTAGAAGAAACGTAGCAAGGTTGCAGACTCAATCACTCAAAAGTTAGTAAATGTAAGAATTAAGGCTTCCTGTGTAACCTTAATTCAGTTCCTCTAGTGCATATACATTGCGATATAGTCTGTAATTTCATGATCACTTTCTATTTTTTCCACAAGACCTGGGCCTCATTCAGTGCATGGGATGGATGTGATCAGGGGATCATCAGAATTGCATAATGAAGGAGCCTACTGTCTAGGACCCCCTGCTTCATTTGTTGCAGTAATTGGAAGATGTATATTGAATGAGACAGATGACTGCAGAAACAGGAAGGATGGTCTCCCGGATAAGACTACTTGAATGTCATCCTGGATTCTATCCTTGCCTAGCTGTGACTTCTATCCTTCGATCCTATTAATGCTGGGCAAATCATTCATTTTCTGGGTGCCCAAGTTGAGACCCTGGAATCCAATTTGCAGAACTTCTGAGCACTCACAGCTGCAAGTTAAATCAAGAGGAGCTGTGCCTCAACAAAGTGTCAAATAATGCTAAGTGCTCTGAAAAAATCAGGTGCAATGCGTTTCAGATTGAGCACTCAAAATTAGTGGACACTTCTGACCTTAATATCTGTGCACTTCAGTTCCACACATTTAAAATGCAGGTACCATCACCTCACTCTTCAGTGGTATGAAAATGTGTGTGATTTGTATGATTTGTGAAGAACTCATATATTAGAGTGATAAATACCACAGAAAAGGAAATTGGGAAATTTATAATTCTGTCTTCAGAGCAGGATTTGAATCACGTGCAGTAAATAAGACATATACGCTAAACAATGAGGATACAAAGTATTCAATAGCTTCATCCTATGAATACCATCCATCTTGTACATTAATGAAGCAGGGGTCCCCGTGGGAGAAAACAGTTTGTTGCCATATAATTAAAGAGTGTACCATAAGGTATACGTACAAGGAGACCAAATTAAGGCTGGACACGCAACCTGAATTTTGCCATTTCCTACCTTTTGAGGGCTTGACTCTGCAACATGAATGTTCTTTTACCATAGTTTTGGATGCAGGAGAATATCTCAATACATATTGATCAATTATGTCTACAGTCCTTATTGCAAAGATCTGAGTAAAAGTCAGAGTATTAACCTTCATTTTAAGTTCCTTGGGCTCAATTAGGCCTTCATTTATTAAGCAGAACTCAATAATAAAATCGATTTAATCAGTTAACATGTCCCCTTTTGCTTATTCCATAAGCACACAGTTGTCAATTCATACTATGATATGCAAATTTCCAGTTCAGAAAGTTTTAAATGCACATCTGAAACCACTAATTTTTCTTGGGGCCTTTAGTTTTCTTTCCCCCAAATTCTATAAATAGGGAAAATGCTAACAGAATTTTAACTTCAAAGCTACGAACAGTGCCATTATAATCCACTGAGATGATATTTCATGGTATTAATGAGAGCAGAGACCAAAAGAACTACTTCCTTTGATCATCCATCAGTCCTCCAAAAGTTTTTGTACTGCGTTTTATCTGATGGATCTGCATTGTTAGACTACAAAACACTCATGGTTTTTGGGCTTAAAAGGAAATTGGAATAAGACATTTTCATTAGGAAGAGAGTCAGAGTAAAGGAGAGGGGAAGTTTACAAATTCACTTGAACTCACCAATGATTTTCATACTGCAGGCATCCAGGATTGGCACGGAACAGTGATTCATCACAGTCAGAGCACTAAACACGTGTTGAGCATTCACAAGAGTCAAGTGGTCCAGCTCTTTCAAAACTCTATTCTAAAATTAATTCAATTTGATTAGACTCTTCATTCTTGGCATTGGCAGTCTAAATTATCTCTGCCGAAGGATGAAGTGAATTGGGAAGATCAAAACTACTCCAATCCAGTAACCTCACCGGATTCGCACCGAAGGAAGGATTGGAAGCAGTGGAAGGACCTTAAAATAACTCCTTCCAATTACTTTTCTTATAGGAAACAAATACAGCTAATCTTATGTTCAGTGTGAACTGTCCTTAAAAAGTTCTCAGGGGCTCTCATTTCTTTCTTGAATAAAACCAATACAAAAGGACCTTATAATACTTATTCCTGGTTACTATGTATATAGTTTTTCTATCAGTGCTTGAAAGAATGGTGGACTGCTACTTAGCATAGATGGCATAGTTACCAATATTGCACAGTCAGGATGGCAGCCAGTCTTTGCCATGTGCAAGTTCTTCTATATCCTTAGTAAATGACTCACTATTTTCTATTGCCCTTTGTGATAACACCTTTGACAGATGTACATACACTAAACACGATTTAAAAAGCTGGTGAAGCTAAAGTTAGTGGGCCCACTTCTGATGTCATTTAAGCCACAGTTAATCAGGAGTTACTAAGTTTGCATGGTTAGAATACACTGACGCAACAGGAAAAATCAGGCCCATTAATTTTGGTTTCACCAGCTCTTAAAATATAGTTTCACCTAGTACATTCTCAAAGACATATAAAGGACAGTGAAAAAAATGCATCAATAATAGAAAAAAAATGTCAAAACAATGTTTAAAAATATATCAACCCCAGCTCCTTTCACTGGATTCAGAAAACATTTTAAGAATCCCATTCTATTGGGACTTGGGTAGATGCAGTTACTTGCCTCTCAATAGCATGATTCATTACATAAAAAGCCCTGTTACAATGAATCTCATAAATAGTATCTTATCTTTTATGCTACAGACTTCTTACATAAACACCTCCACACTTTCTATCCCTATGCATGGCTTGACCTTTGCACCCTCTACTTATTTAAGTCCCTCCTGCAGACACACCTCTGTTGGGGAGGCTACAGCAAACTTAAATGACATGTATAGTCATTAAAAAAATGTTGTTTCCTCTCCCTCAAACCACTGTTTACTTGCTTATGTATCCCTGGATAATGAGCAACTTTGGGAAGATACCATTCATTTTCAATGTCTGGAAACTTAAGTGTATAACAGGTGCTACCATAAACAACTAATAAATAGCAACACAGGAGCAGTCGCTATGCAGGAATAATAGTAGGCCCCACCAACGATTTTAATATTTTACCTCAAATTTCCTTTTGAGAGACAGTGGGGCATCTTTCCCAACGCATTTCATCATGGTTTGCAACATAAAAATGTTACTGATCTTTGGAATTCGCTGCTCCATCAGTAACCTGATAAGGAAAGAAATGGAGTTGGTTTAAGGAGGCTACACGCACAAGTTGTGCCCGTAAAGCTCTGCTTATTTTGGTGGAAGCAGACACACGTCTCCCCCATGGATGAATCCTGAGTTAAACTGTGTAGCACCTCACTCCTTTTCCACCCCTGCCCCCTTTTCTTTTTAATTAAGCTGGTGCAACTCTATACTGACATAGTTAAATTGACTTAATAGCAACGTGGCCATCTCCTGACACTGAAATAACTACACTGGTGAGACAGCAGCAGGAGGACTTCTCCTCACTGTGTGCTGTGATCTATCTGGCAACCTTTCTAAACTCCACTGCCCACGCAGTGCACAGGACCCTGGAATGCCCACCCGCACTACACCATACTTACACTGATGCAGAATGCTGCTGTGTGAACACAGTGCTGCAACACACAATCAATGGAAGTGAACATACTGTAGGGAAATAGAGGTAACTAAAGTGATGTAACTTATCCCCGTGTAATTTCTCTGTGGAGACAAGCCCCAAGTGAAATTCAGGAGAGCCTCGTACAAGACACAGCAGAGTGGAGCAGATGGAAAGGAGAACAAGTGATACTATGGTCCACAGCAGAAGAACGGGATCTTAATATAGCAGAAGCCAAAGCATCACATAGAGAAGGACCCTGATCTGGTGTATCTGCGGTTGCCACTTTGGCTCAGTAGGAAACAAAATGGCTAAGGAGACCCATAGACCTCAACTCTTTAAACTAGTATTTTTTTAAATCAAATATCAGAGCAATAGTTTTGGAAATTTCAATGTCTGTATGGCAGTGGAAGGCTCAGAAACTGATCCACTGAGATTGACATATCCCTGTGAATAGGCAGGAGTTTGATTAATCAAGATGGAGTCCAAGTCTTATAAAATGAAAAATGGAGAGGGATAACCTACTTTCCCCCAAACTCCCAAAAGTGTGCACCTGAACTTCTAACAGAATATGCTGTTATTATTTAACCAACGTGCCCATCCTCTGGTAGCTGGAGCTGAAATAGAATTGATACATACACTACAAATCCACTACTATGTTCTGTTAGAAGCTCAGGAACGCCAGGTCTCTGAAGGGATGAGCAGATGGGGCTTTCTAGACTGACAATCTGCGTACAAAACCACCACCCACAAACAAAGTTATCCTGAAACAAGCTTACATGTAATGCTTCTCCTGTGCCTATGTTTGAATACAGGCGGAATACAAGCTAAAATGATATTCCAACTCAATGGCTTTTCCTATTGAAAATCAAGAATACCACCTAGCGGAAACAGGGCTTTTCACTAATAGATCTCAAAGCACTATATAAAGAAGGGCAGTTTTATCCTGACTTTACAGATGGGGAAAGTAAGGTACAGAGAGGTGAAGTGACTTGCCCAAGGTCACCGAGCAGACTTGTGGCAGACAACAGGTCTCTTGTGCCTGGTTTAATGTTCCATCCTATCTCCACCCTTCCAGCTGAGAATGCCAACAATGGTGCCAAAAAGAGCTATTTGTTTCAGCTATCATCTGATGGTAATGACTTGAGCCCCAATCCTGCAATGAGCTTCTCGGGGTGGACCCTGCACAGAGCTATTACACAGAGTTCAATGTAGGCTTAGAGCCTTGGTCGCTACAGAGTGTCCCTGATTGTCTAAGACCATGTAAAGTTACTTAAAGGTTCAAGTGTCTTCCTGCTTTGGACATTTCTACCATATTTTAGATATGAGCACACTGCAGTGACTACTAAAATATTTAATGCAACGTATCATTAAATCTTCAAGAAAATGCTAAAAATGTAAGCCAGAAAATATCAAAGTGTATTATGGGCAAAAGAGTAAAGATGGTCACTCTCCTTTCATGCCATATTTATTTTCCTCCAACAGAAATAAATGGTCAGACGACAAGATTTGTAAGTAAGGAAACCATAAAAAAAAATTAAATTGTTCTCACTGTAAGCCAGCTTGAAGACCATCCACATTTCTGCTTTTCTCCATTGTTGCCACGGCGGTTGATACAACAGAGAGACATCGGTCATCAAATTCATTGAGGCGCTCCTATTCAAAATATATTTTCACAATGTTAGAACATTCTTAAGACTAAGTGGTGGAATGGTCAATTTTTACCACTATCTTACTCCCACGACCTCCCCCGCCCAGACAAAGAAAAAGGTCAACTCACTGGGGCTGATTCTACTTTGACCTGCACATTGGTATAATTCTACTGACTTGTGGAGTCAACTCCCAGTTTACCCTGAGAAAATGAGAAATCAGGCCAAAAAGAAAAAATTACATTAAGGACAAAAGGAAGGACTTGTGTAATGTACTATATATAGTATGGATACAAGCTGGAAAACGTGATACTGGTCATGTTCAAGATGTCCTCTCTAAAGTATTTTGTAAACATTTAGCAGAGTTTTGATGTGCAGATTCAAGCACACCTGGAGCCCAAATCTGGGCACACTTGGTGGGGACCCTCCCCCTCCATGTAATAAGTCAGTGCCCTCTTTCCCTCTGAAAGTTGTATGCTACTTTATTAAAACACATACAGCTCTTCAAAGTAGGATGGGTTGGCTAGGTGCAGAGTTAGGAGGAGGAGGAGGAGGATGTAGGGACGAGGACAGACTGACTTAAGGGAATGAAAGGGAAGAAACAAGGAAAAGTTGCACACAGTGGTGGGGGGGGGAGTAGTTGATGGGGGGCTCTGAAGAGAGTCAAGAAGGAAACTTCCAAGGCAGCAGCAGGTTCAGAAATGGAGAAACCCTCACCTAGCACAGCACGAAATAATCATATGATGTTCAGAGGAAGTCCCTGGTTGCACCAGCAGCTAGGGAAGGTCCTGTAACATCCCCAAGACAAGGGGAGCATAATACAGCTAAAAGTGGGTAGACCAAAGAAAGTTCCCAGGGGCAGCAGGTAAAGCAACTGGGAGTTAAGGATGACACTGGCCTCTACCCTCAAATCAAAATATCAAAAATACCATTCCTCACGACTGTTCACTCTCAAACTTGCCTCATATGTGAGGAGAAAGGAGAGGGGGAAGCGAGGCTGGAGGCAGAAAAGCGTTTTTCTAAGTCTCAAGCAGATCTAAAGTTTTGGCCTGGCCTGAAATGCAAGTATTGTATGAGCCCTCTCTCTTCATATGGTGTAGTGTATGTAAAGGAATGAAAAGAAAGCATGGGCAGAACTCAAACCGCAGGCGTTCATGTGGAGACCCTCTGGGGCTGCAGCCCCTACAACCTGTAAGAACTAGTGCTGGAATTTTATTCCAATTTTTAAAAGATTCCAATATTTACCTGACAGACCCTTAGCAAAGTCTGCACCAGCCGAGTGTTCTGAGGTATCCCTAGCTTCAGTACAGCATGTAGACTGTATACCAAGTCATCATGCCACATGCTCCTAGACACTTGCATCAGACGCTGACATAGCGGCATAAACGCAGGATGCTCGAGCATCAGTTGTTTCTCATAACGCTTCTGGTCTTCGGAGAGCTTTTTGGTGAGCATCCACATAGTAGTAAAACAGTTACTACAATGCTTCTCAGAAAAAGCAGACTTTGAAGCTAGGTCTAATACATCACAGGGAGATGTGCATTTTTGGAGGTCATCAAAGAACTGCTGTGATTGACTCCTTTCGCTCTTCATTACCAGATTCACTTCAACAACACTTCTATCTTCTTCTAGAGGGTCCAAGGGATTAGATGAATTTTGCTCATGTTCATCTAACAGAGTCTTTGTAGCATTCTGTTCTTCTACAGTGGCGTCTCCTTTACTATAAACAGGCGTCCCCTGAGACAGCAATCGGAGAGATGAATCAAGCTGGCGAGGAGGAAGATTTAACAGGAAGCTTCTCAGGTTCACACTTTGTATGGCACTCCTATGTCTACCGATCCCTAATGTGTATGTCCTTATCGCAGTTCTAAGGCTGGGACCCAGTTTAGAACCACATACATGCAAATGTCTAATTGTCCTTATCAAATAACCCACTTTATTATTCATTTTTGCTATTGCTTTATAAATAGCTTTCAAATGTCAGCTCAGAAGACAGGACCTTAATCAGATTCAAGCCCACAGAAACACGTCTTTGGATGCCAGGTAAAATGCATTATCTGTGAAATCAATTGAAAATGATAATATCATTAACGAGCTTTTGGTTGAAAGGTTAAAATACCACATCTACTAACACATCTTCTACAGAGAAAACCTGAAATAGACAGCTCTGGAAACAGTTCATTTTCATTTGTAATCAGTCATTAATTCATGAGTGTCTTCTGCTCCTGACTCTGCAATTTCAAAGGGTCTCATGGTCACAAAACTGTTGCAATTCCACAGTACAATTGAAGAGGGACAGGATTTGAAGAGAAACTAGGCAGACATAAGCCCTGAACTTACATCTACACTGGTAAATTGATTTCAGTGGGTCTCCACACACACTGGCACAGAGGTCTGTCCTCATGGATGCACTTACAGGACCAAGTCTAGAGTCTGTATTGTGTACCTTCACTTTCCTGATTTCCTTTCCCCCCCGAGCCTCCCAGAGCCATGCAGCACTCCTGATTTACCAGAAGTGACCCTGTAAATCAGTGACAATTCTGACACTTGCAACAAATTCAGAAGTTAGACACCATACAGAGAGGAGCCTCTAGAAATGTCTGAGACAGATAGAAGGCCTATATTAGGAGACTAAACAGGACCCAGTAAAAGATAATGCCATAAATTTAACTATTAATGGTTTCTACACCTTTCTTTGCACAATCCAAGGGCTTGTATCAAAGATTGCATCCATTTTTGAGGTGTCATGGAAGCCTCAAAACATGGAAAAGAATGTTCCTTACTTTTGAGGAAGTCATGGATCCAGTTAACTCATGGAGAGTCTTGGGTGTTCAAGAAATAAATGACCAGGGCCTGATGTTATAACTTGCATAATAACCACAAATGTTAAGAAGCGAAATTAAAACTCACAATTCATGGAACAATCTGATATACTGGGACCAAACAGGATTCCTTTTCTCTCATGAACAGCACGCCACAAGTGGAAGACACATTTTGGTACAGGCAGTAGAAATCTGCAGGGATTTTATTTTCACACCTACAGAATTTCTGAAGGGAGATAGACAATTTTTTATTTTTCAATCCACTTCAGTTATATCTCATTAAAACATAATAGACTTAAGGTATAATTGTAATCAGAATTCTGTGTATTTTAGGGCAGAAAAGGAGTCCATGTTGTAGTCCTTTGTTGTGGAAGACTAACAATTCTGCAGCAACTTAAAGCAAGATATAAATTAAAGATCTGCAACCATTAAATATGAAGAGTAAGAACAATTAGCATTGTTTTCCTTTTTTAAGTTTTGATTTTACACTATTGAGAAATTTTAATGTATCAACATACTAAAAATTGTGCAGAAACTACAGTTGCACATTAGAAGTCGTATGGAGAAAATCTGGAGGTTTTAGACGACAGATAACAGTTGAGCATTTAAGTAGCTGGGGTCTTCCTTCTCCATTTGCAGATACAGGCAGAGGAGATTCCTAAAATTAGGGGGAAGCTCCAACCCCAACTTTCATACCCCAGCAACCAGCTGCCTCATTAATTGCATGTTTCTGTTAATACAATGAGCAGCAAAAAAGTTAACAACGGCTCCCTTTAAGCCGTTATCTTTAGGTTTCAACCGTTGACCACAGGGCAGATCACACACATCTCAGAGGTGCCATTTCAGGCTGCCTGCAGACTCAGGCAGACACCCCTCCTTCGGCTAGGCGCCATTTGCGACGCCAAACGAACCCATTCGCGGTCACCAGACTTATGCCCTTCCTTAAAAGGAACCCCAGGGTCCGGAGCGGATCCTGCGCCTCAGCTGCACGGGCCCTGATCGTCACCTACCACCAGAGACACGTGTGAACTCCCCGTGGCTTCCTGGCCTGAGCCCGGCTGCGAGCGGGGGCGGTCGCAGCCCCTCCCCCCGTCACCCGCACCGTGGGGACTCACAAGCCGCCTGGCCTGGAGGCTGCCGGTCCGTCCCAGGGCCTCTCATTAGTCCAGGGCAGCAGCTAGGCCGATTCCCCCGGGGGCGATCCCGCCAACCACTCACCGGACACGGGACCGGCCCAGCTACGCCGCATGTAACCGGCCGACGGGAGCCGCCATGGGACCTTCCTCGCGTGCCCTCTCCAAATCTCGCGAGAATACGGGGCGGACCAAGGGACAACGTTCTCGCGCGGCGAGGTGGAATGGCGGCGGCGTCGCCACGTTGCTAAGCAACAGCCAGCCGCCGCTGCCCGGGAGGCTCGTGCCCCGCCGCCAGGCCCCTCATGGCAAAGTTCGTGCTGGCTGGTGAGGGACCCGCCCGCGCCCCCAGGGGCTCCCCCGCGGGCCGGGGACTCGAAGGGTGGGACCGGCAGCGGCGGAGCGGGGGTTCTGTGCTAGTCAGCGGGGACAAGGACACGATATGAGGGGCCGGGGGGTAGTGCCCAGTTAGAGGGGTAAGGAGGGGTTATGGGGCAGGGAGGGGGCAGGTAGAGGGAGCGGGAGGAGATATACCTGCCCCCCTCTGTGGGGGGCAAAGAGGGGGCAGTTAGAGGGGTAAGAAGGATTTATGGGGATAGAGGTGACAGGGAGAGATATGGGGGCAGTTAGGGGGTACAGAGTGGGCAGTTAGAGGGCCAGGGAGGGGTACAGGGCAATTGGAGGGGCATGGGGGAAGTTAGAGGGCTATGGAGTTAGTTAGAGGTGACAGGGAGGAGTATGCGGGCAATTAGGGGATTTGGGGGCAGCTCCATGCTCACTCAATTCGTATCTTTCAGGGCCCATATAGGCTTGTTTCACATTCTGTAGTGTTTTGCCCAGCCTGTTTGTAGGGATGAGGCCTCACCTGCTCTCCCTGGGAGCCTGATACATCTCAGTGCCAGGAAGATTTCTTTTACACTCAGACTAAATGTTGCCCTTCAGCACACTCACTATTGCAGGCCTTAGTATTCCAAGAGTGGTCCATGATTGCTACATAGCTGGCCCATTGAACTGCTCTGGTCAGTTGCACATGCGTTTTGTATTTGCTGTCACATCGTTTTGCAAATACAGCTGATTTGCTGTCTACTGTCAGACCTTGTCTTCATTCCATGTTATTGGGTTTGGTTTCTTTCTTCCATGGTATACTAATATTTTCGATTCTTTTATTCCAGATATATTACTTATTTTTTCAAATGAAATTTCATTTTGTTATGTTCTGGCTATTGTTTTAAATTACGCTGTGTCCAGTGGTAGCAATAGTGTGAGGAGTATAAATCATACAACTCTCAACTTGGTCTCATTTGGAAATTAAATATTTTTTCTGTTGTGGCTCATTAACGAAGATGTTAAGATAACAACAACAGTAAATATTACATCTTTATCATTACACTTGCTTTATGGCTGGTTAGCTAGTGTTCAGGACCAATGGCACAGTTCCTAGCTAAACCAATTTGAATATAGTTGGAGAGTAAGAATTCATGAGAAACTTTATCAAATGGTTTACTAAAATCCAATATATTACCTGTAACTCTTTTCCCCTCATTCAAGAGGGTAATTGACTTCAATGGTTAAGTGGGCACTTAAATGCAATCCTGAATTCAGGTGCTTTCCTGAACTGATTTTCAATCATGTATATCATCTAGAAAGACTGATGTGTTCACATTTTTCAAGTTTTACCTGTTCTTTACCAGTACAGTAGAATATTGCTATTCTGCAGACATAGAATTCTTACAAGTAATGGTGTTGTCTTCCCATTTCAGCAAAAATGTAATAGCACAGAGTGCTATAGTGATGTCACATATTACTACGTCTTCATTACATTTACAAAATATGCTAAGGAATATTTAGAGTATGTCTTCACTGTAATTAAACACTCAGGACTGCTCCATGTCAGCTGACTCAGGCTACAGGACTGAAAAATTGCAGTGTAGATGTTTGGATTTGGTCTGGAGCCTGGGCTCTGTGAGTCTCCCTCCTCGTGGGATCCCAGAGCCCAGGCTCCATCTCAAGCCCAGCTGTCTACACTGCAGTTTTATAGCTCCACAGCCCAAGCCACTCAAGCTCAAGTCAGCTGACACAGCCTAGCCAAAGGTGTTTCATTGCAGTATAGACATACTCTTAGTAGTATATCATGGAGTATAGTCATTCATAATGAAAATGGCACTTAATATGTAAATGAACAGCATGCACTTAATTTTGTATCCTTGATTTAAAAAAATTGCTTTGTCACTTAGGTCCCTATCCTGTAGTGTTTCCCATGTAGGTAGCTCCCTTTTGACTACACTAGGGCTCCATGCAGGTGCAGTGAGGTCTGCCTGTGCAGTGCGCTTTGAAGGATTGTAGCCTAATTTATAAAATTCAATTATCCTGATTAGGGTCTCCTAGTCATTAGTGAGAGTTAGGCAGGTTCTGCTTTTTAAAGAGACTCTTTTTCTTCTGGATTTTCCAAGTGTCTTATTTTCTTGTAAAAGGTACATTTTTTTAAAAGAAAAAAATAATTACAGTATCTTAGCTATTTGATCATCATCAAAATACAGTATCTTAGCTACAGTCATCATTAATTTCACCTCCCTCTTCATTTATTAATGGACCTTCCTACTGCTACTGTCACCCCCGCTATATCCTCCTTAATCCCTTTAAAGTTAAACATGTGAATAAATACTTTTGTTAAACTGGAGTTTAGATATCTTAGGTCCCTAAAATTTTCTTTGCTGATGGTGTTTAATATCGTTATACTCTTACTGTTCTTGAGCCCACAGAAAACTGATCTTGTATTTTATTTTTATTCATTTTATCCTCTCTTATTCATTCTTTTGAATCAGAATGGCTTGTTTTTCAAAATGTGTGTCTTACGAGGTTATCATCAATCAGATTAATACATTCTTAGAGTTATCATGCTAATTCCCTTATTTTCAGGTAAGGCAGACTGTCCATACTTTGCTAAGGCAGAACTTCTGGCTGACTATCTGCAGATTAATTTGCCTAATTTCAAGATACACAAGATTACTCAGCATCCTGATAAATGGGAGGTAAGGGTATTTAATTCAGTTAGTTAATAGATGGCCGTGTGCTTCAGGCTGAGCATGGAATGTGCCTCTGATCTGTGTACTGTGCTTCCTTTGTTGCGCATGTTAGCGCCATTTTCTGGCTCTGAAGACTACATGAGTTTCAGACACTGCATTACTATTGCAGAAAGTCTGGGACATTTGCAAATCATAATACAAAATAAGATGGCAGAATGATTACCGGACTAAGATAATATTTTGATAATAAAATAGTAAAGAAGTTACTATTTCTTTCTAAGACTGCTTATCTTATTATATATTGATCCTCAGATATGTGCATATTTCAAATATATATTCCTTCTCAGTCATTATTTGCCAATAAATATGTGGAGAGGAATTCTAGACTCGAACAGCTTTTTGTTACAGTGCCTGAAAGTATTGAAACTAAAAGCCCTGGTCTCATTTACTCTAAGTTCCCTTTACAACACTTTGGTGGTATCACATAGATCACCTTACTCTGACTGTTCTATCTCATTGTTTCCTTGTGCTTACCTCTCTATATGTTAGTATCCCTCTGTTGTCTCTTGACTTAGACCAGGGTGGGCAAACTTTTTGGCCTGAGGGCCACATCGGCGATGCAAAATTGTACAGAGGACCAGGTAGGGAAGACTGTGTCTCCCGAAACAGTCTGGCCCTGCCCCCTATCTAACTCCACCCACTTTCTGCCCCCCTCAGAACTCCCAACCCATCCAAGCCCCCTTTTCCTTGTCCCAAGACCCCCCCCGTCCCTAAATACCCCCCAGGACCCCACTCCCTAAGCCCCCATCCCTGGTCCTTGTCCCCTGACCACCTTCCCTTACCATAACTGCCCCCCAAGGACGCCACCTGCTCCTTGACCTCTGACTGCCCCCGGGACTCCCTGGCCACCGGCTTGGCCCCCTTACCATGCTGCTCTGAGCAGCATGTCTGGAGGCCACACGGTCCGCTGGAGCTCGCAGCCAAACCCCCTTATCACACCACTCAGAGCTGCAGGAGCTCAGGCCCCACCGGAGCCAGCCACAGCACTGCCCAGGAGTAGCAAACCAGAGTGCTGGTGGCACCATGCGCTGAGGCTCCAGGAGAGGGAGGAAGGCGGGGGAGGAGCCAGGGGTAGCTCAAGGGCTGGGCAGGACAGGCCCACGGGTCGGATGTGGTCCACAGGCTATAGTTTGCCCACCCCTGACTTAGACAGTGAGGTTTTTGGGATATGTTTGTACCGTGCCTTGCACAAAGGGGTCCTGGTCCATACTTCTAATAGTATGCTATAGTAATGCAAAGAATACATTATAGTAATAGCAGCATGCTTAGTATAAAGTATTATTAGTGTAAATGAGAATATGTCACTATGTGTGTGAATGTGCAATTGAAAGTATTAGAAGTGTCCAGCTGAAGATAATTTCCTCTTTATTATGGCCATAATATGCTAGATCATATCTAGAGTAAGTCAAACTCATTAAGAATCAGTAAACTATTAGATGACTTATGAAATTTATTTCTGCAAATGCTTCTAACAACCAATTAAACTAAATCGGTACGCACCTAGTAGAGTGCAGCGTAGTAAGCAGTGGCTGTAGTTGTGTGCATGACAGTAGTTACAAAAGTGCATTTGATAAAATGCTGTACATTACAGAAGCTACAGTGAACAACTAGACAACTGTTTCAGCCCATCTGTAAACCAGCTTACATCACCTATTTCAAAGCAGTTGAAACAATATTTATTAATAAAAAGGGCTACTAAAAAGACAATGGAAAAAGACAGTGGCCTTCTTCAAGTTCTGTCTTACTGAAATGGCATTTCTTGCATGTGTTACAGAAAAATTTAATCTCTTAAATGCAATTTCCTTTATCATCTAACTGTTGGTAGTCATTCAGGCTAATGGTAATATCTTACCTGCAGCAGAGACACTAAGGGAAGTTACTAGAAAAAAATCCCTGAACTATCTCATGAGGCAGACAAAGTGTAAGAGAGGTTTTACTAATAGTATCACCTCTTAGAAGAGGGGTGGGTAAACTGTGGCCCGCTGGCCATTTTTATCCGGCCCGCAAGCGCGGGCAGCTGCGGGGCCGCGCCCTCCCAGGGCCGGGCCCAGTGCAGGGAGCCGCTGGGCCGCGCCCTCCCTGGCCGGGCTGAGCGCGGGGAGCCTCACCGAGCGCAGGGAGCCTCGGGGGCCCCGCACTCCCTGGCCGGGGGCTGGATCAAGGAGCGCCCGGCTGAGCACGGTAAGCAAGTGCGGGGGCTTAGGAGGTGGGGTCCCGGAGGGTGTTGGGGTCCCGGAGGGTGTTGGTTAGGGTGGGGGGTAGTCAGGGAGTTGTAGGGAGGGGGTAGTCAGGGAACAAAGCGGGGGGGCTTAGATGAGGTGGGGTCCTGGGGAAGTGGTTAGGGTAGGGGGATCTCAGAAGGGGGCAATCAGGGAACAAAGAACAGGGGGCTTAGATGGGAGTGGTTCTGGAGGGGTAGTTACAGTGGGGCGTGTTGGAGCGGGCAATCAGGGGACAAGGAGTGGGGGTGGGTTGGGTGGGTCAGGGATTCTGAGGGGGGTAGTCGGGGGTGGGAAGTGGGTGTGGGTCAGATAGGGGGCAGGGCCAGGCTGTTTAGGGGGACACAGCCTTCCCTACCCAGCCCTCCACACAATTTTTAAGCTCAATGTGGCCCTTGGGCCAAAAAGTTTGCCCACCCCGTCTTAGAATTTCCAGAGTTCACTGATAAACCAGCTGAGCAATACTTTCCACAATGATATGATTAAGGAGACAGAAGTAGGATATTTTGTTCTCATGCTAATTCATTCCTTGCACAATACATCACAGCCATCTGGTTGGTAAGGTTCCTCCATTTTTCAAATATTCACATTGGGGAGACCTGTGAAATATCCCACAGCTGTGCATTTAGATAATTACTATTTTACATTGGAAAGTACCGCTAGTAATATTTAAATATTGCCTTTCTGCATTTGAAAAAATTATTTAAAATGTTTTGGGTGTGTTGCCTATAGCAGTGGCTTCGTGACATTTGTGAAAAGAATGGATGGAATCACAAACACTCTCCGATTGTTTGGAGGGAATTATTGGACCGTGGAGGGAAGGGCCTGCTTCTGGGAGGATTTAACGATTTTATGGAGCATGCCCAGGTAACAAGAGTCTCAGTACTGCTAATTCGCATTTTGCGGTCTTTTCTCATTCCTTCCTTCTTTTTGAGATGCTACATAACATTATTTTATGTAGTAAAATTTAGTTGCGTTTTGGGCCCACTCTGATTACTGAATGTCCTTTCTTCATTGTGAGCATTACTATGGAATCACCTCGGACATGCTGAGTGAGCAGATGCTGAGAATTGCTGAGGAGAACTTGCAAACCCACATAGAAATTGAGAAAGAGGAGGAATATATTAAAAGTCTTGTCAACCCCTTGCAGGTCTGGATCAGCAGGTGAGAAAGCAAAAGGACAGTAATATTAATTCAGCTTTAGAATAATGTATTTCTTCTCAGTTTTCCTTCAGCTGATTAAACGATTGTGGGGCATGCACATATACATTTTGATATTGTTTATATTTACTGAGGTGCATACACTTTATAAATACTTTTTCTTGTAAATTGTTTCTTAAACCTTAAAAACACATTACAAAACCAACTTTTGATGTCCCTTTTAACTAAATTTTAATGTAAATTAAAAAGCTCTTTTTGTAAAACATTGTCCATAGCTGTAGCAATTTATTTTAAAAAAAATACTATAAATAAAGCACTAAATTGTTCAAATACTTGCTGATTCATTTACTTGGAATAGGTTGTATATATTTAGTCATTTTTACTGCACTCATCACTATTGTTTATGGGCATTCAATAGATATTCCAGAAGGTATTTATGTTTTGTTTGCAGCTTCTAAGCCCCATTCCAACCCAATCCTTCTTGTGTCCTCTTTTCCCCCCCAAAAACCTGGTAAGATGATATGAACTTAAATGGACACTGTTGGGCCAAATTTAGCCCCCAAAATGACCTTTGGAAAAAGAACATTTTTACAATAGCAGAACCGAATAGAAATATTTTGATGAAATGTTTTATTTTAAAGCATAGAGGAAATGTTTACATGAATAAATATTCCTATATAGTGTTGGTTGTCCAAATATTGCAGTATTATGCTAACACATGAACAGCAAAAATGAAGATGACTAGAAACAAAAGAAAAACTGAGTGGTTTGTTTACATTGTCCACCATAATGGAAATGCAAAAAGGGAGCAAGCAGCATACAAGAGTGAATTAGACTTTAATAAATAAAAGTGCAAGAATGTATTTGTTGGATTTTTTAAATATGATTTTTAACCTGACAGCACACCTTTAAGTGAAGGGAAGCCTGATCTGTATTAATTTTTAACATTTTGATATGAAAGCATATGGATCTATGGTAATAGATCATTTGAATATTAATCAACTACAAGCCTAAGTTCTTTGTCATCCATTTTTAGAATACATTTTATGGTATAAACGGCAGCATTTACTGATTAAAAATTTTCCATATCTAAATTTTCTCATCAGTGCATCAGCTCCTACCTGCTACAGCCTGATTCCGTTATTGGCCAATGGAAAAGTGTTTGGTATGGCAACAGAGATTAGCATCCATCTGCTCGACAGTAACTATTACAAGGAAATTCTGCATGGTATTGTAATGGAGGCTCAAGACTTAGCATTCCCCCTCCTTCGCAGTGTCTCAATGCACACTGAATTAGATGATGCCTTTGTTCAGGCTGATATTGTCATTTTGCTTGATGATATTGTCTTACAACACAAGATCCCATCGCTTGAAACCTGCATCAGACAGGTGACTGAGCAATGTAAGGTGTATGGTTCTCTAATTGAGAAGAATGCCAACAGCGGGGTCAAAGTTATTGTGTCAGGAAAAACCTTTGTGAACCTTAGGGCATTAATGATTATGACATTTGCCCCATCCATTGACGGCCAGAATGTTATCGCCATGGCAATGTTCTTGGAAAGCGCAGCTAAAGCTATGCTGGCGAGGAAACTGAATATGCATTCAGCAGGTCAGTAATTTGTATTTGTACTCAGTCTGAGAAGTACTGGGAACTTCAGTAGTCAGAATTGTGCATTTTCAAAGCAAGATGCAGTTGGAGTATATGTAAAAATACAAGTATACCCATTGCACCTGGAAATGTGGGATTCTGCATAAGACAAATGCAGACATTTATAAGTACAACGGGTGCACGCTCATTTTTGCAAGTGCAATCACTACCTTTCTTTGAAGTTAATATGTTAAATATCTATTATTTGGGGAATTGACCAGGAATTTGCTATTTTGGTATTCACCAAAGCAATTTGATTTTTTATTTAATTATCTTTTACAGGTCACCATTAAGAATTGGTGCCCAAGGCTTTAAAAGTAATATTACCATGTTTGCAATTTATTTTGAATTGTTATCCAATAACTTAAATAGACACTATGATATACAGTAATGTATACAACAGTTCCATCTTTAATTTTTGTCTGGGTTTCATACATGAAGTTCTTTTTTTGTTATTATAGCAATTTTGAGGTAAAATGGCTCCTGCTACTAGGCAATAGGCATTTAAAACACAATATCTTTTGGTTCACTCATCTTTATATATTCTTCTTTGTTACAGGAGTCAAAGATGTGATTGTTTGGGGTAATATCAGTGGCAGTAGCTACATTGATCTATCTAAAGCAAAAGTTTACAGATATGACAGTGCTATCTGGGGTCCAGCTAACTTTTCACGCCGATTGCTAGACATGATCTATGATGGGTGCAGTATACATTTTTCTCATTTTCATCTTTTGAATGTTAGCCTTTTTAAAGTCCATATCAACCTGAGGCTGCTCACAAATACATGGTGGTTATTATTATTAAAGATGATACTTTCTAGCATAATACTAAAGCGACACAAATCAATTTGAAATAGTCTCATTTCTCAAAAATGAGTTACAGTTGTTTCATGAACTACATTTTTCTCTGTTCCCTGCTAATTTTTGTGATTAAAAAAATAGGGAAATTGATTGGATAAATTTTTCTCTCCCACATTACAATGTAAAGGACTAGCAATACAAGGAAAACTCACTATGGGCCAGATTTTCAAAGGCATTTAGGCACCTAAATAAGCAGATAGGCACTTTTAATAATCCCCCCAGATGCCTAAGTGAGCTAGGCCCAGATTCACAAAGGTGCTTAGGCACACAAGTCCCATTTTTAGGAACTATAACAATTCACAGCATCCTTCTCAGCTGCTGCCCAACCCCGTAGACACTGAGTGAGTTTAGGTGTTAACATTTTGAAAGTGCCTAGGTTTTTGCCTCTGGGTATGCACACTGCTGCATCACTCTAGGCATCCAGGTGAGGACCTCCCACTTAAGCCCCAATATGATCCAGAAACTGGGAGAAGATAGGCACTCTTCCACCTAACTGACACATGGTGCCTCGTTCAATAAGTATGCTCAGAGGCTGCCTAACTCCACACAACACAGCTGGGGTAGAGAGGGAAGGACTTTCCTTATAACCTTTAACCCAGTGACTAGGGTATTCACCTGGGATGTGAGGAAAAAGGATTTGAACATGGAGCTGCCTCCTCTCAGGCAAGTGCTCGCACCACTGGGCTACAAGGTATTCTGATGTGCGATGCCCTCAATCTCTCCTGTTGAAATTGTTCCACTTTAATTAAATAATTGACTATTAAATGGGCCAGAGCATATGACAGTGACTCTGTAGCCCAATAGTTAGGACAGTCAAAGGGCATGGCAAATTCCTGTTCAAACCCCTTCTTAGCAGGCAGAAGAGGGACTTGAACTGGTGGTCTCCCACATCCCAGGTGTGTGGTCTAATCACTGAGCTAAAGGTTATAAGAGAGCCTTTTCCACTAGCTACTTTGTATGAAGTTAGTCAGCCTCTAAGCACATCTATCAGATCAGGCCTTGCATTTGAATTAGGCAAAGGAGCACCTATCTTTCCTTGGTTCATGGATCACTAGAAGAAATAGGCAGCTATCTCCATGAGATGGGAATGAGGCTAGGATATACCACTCTCATTCACATCTTCCATTGCTTAGTTTAGGCAGCTTTCTGCCTAGCATACTAGGTTTGTGGAGCTCATGCTTATTGGGGTAGCCTCCAAGACCTCTTGTACTCGGTTCCCCCAAGAACTCAGACACCAGTCTCATCAGACAAATCAGACAAATGTGGGTGGGTGGGTACAGGTTATACCATGCATCCAACGTTACACAGAAACCTTCTTCTTTTATATACACATCACATTAATTTACTATACATAGCATCATGTTTTGGTATTGGCTGTGTTACTTTGCAGGACCTAATCACTATGCAGCATAACTCTGTCCACACGCTGTCAGTGTTTGACTTTTTACCTCACCTTACATTCCAGGCTTACTTTATACATTGTCATCTTGTCCATTATAAATGATTTCCTGGATGTTCCCTCTTATCTTAGTTAGTACAGACATTGTTTTCACCCTGCTGATCCATTTAGCTCCCTAATTCTGTCCCCCAAGAAATGAGGCCTCGCCTCTGTCCTGATACTCATGTCAAGCGAGGCCTGCAATGCTAAGGTGCCTGTCTCCCCTCGTGCAATGTACAGGGAGCCTGTGATTTTCTAGGTGCATAAAAGTTAGAGGTTGTGATGCTCAGTGTTGCAATATCTAAGTCCCTTTGTGGATCCAGGCCTAATCTCTAGTCAAACAATCTATGTTCTGAGGGCCTGAACACAAGCACAGTCCTGCAGCCACAAGGGAGCAGTGGAGAGGTTATGATCAAGGTTTTGCAGAGTCCGCCCATTCCCCTGGTTACCTCCACCAAAAGGGCCTAATGGAGTCCCCACTACAGTTTAGAATGCTGAAAGAAGGCATTTGTATAAATAACCTGCACCTGCAACACTCTTCACCTCTTACAACCAGGTGACTTCTACCTCTGGGCTTTTATCTGTAGCTGTAGGTGACTAGCTTTAAGCACTTAAGATTGAATTAGTCCAGTGGTTCTCAAACTGTGGGTTGGGACCCCAGAATGGGTTACAACCCCATTTTAATGGGGGTCACCAGAGCTAGCTTAGACTCAGTGGGGTTTGGGGCTGAAGCCCAGGGCCAAAGCCAAGTGATTCAGCCCTGGGCAGGAGGTGGGGGGAAAGCACAGGTTATAGGCCTGCTGTCTGGGGCTGAAGCCCGTGGGCTTCGGCTTTGACCCCTTCCTGCCTAGGCAATGGGGTTTTGGCTTTGACTTGGCTCTGGACCCAGAGCAGTGGGAATAAGGCGGACTCAGGCTTCAGTCCCCGCTCCTGTGGTTGTGTAGTAATTTTTGTTGTCAGAAGAGGATCATAGTGCAATGAAGTTTGAAAACTCCTGTTTGAGAATTGTATTAGTCCATACTGACATCTCCCACTGTCTTTAGTTCTTATTTTAATCTAGAAGACTACCTGATCTTGAGTCTTCCATAGTTATATTAAAAATCTTTCCTTTCTTGATGGCAGCAACTGGGTGCGTTCAGAATTTGTATCTGTACTGGGTTCCCTGAGTTCCCGGGAGCATCACTGCATAGGCATGTCACCTGCTCATGTAATAGCTACTGTGCTGAGATACTGGTATCAAGACTCTCCTCCTGGGGAGATTGTCTCAATGGGAATACTCAGCGAAGGTAAATTTCTATTTGTAGTTCACACATACTGTGAAGTTTTCTCCTTACTCTATTACACTTACTGAAGGATGCTATAGTAATTTTTTTATTCAGATCTTGAACTATTTTTAATTAAATGATTTTCTGAGTATAACAGCTTATTTTCTTAACACAAGAGCTCCCAAATCTAAGAAATTACTCTACCAAGAACCTAGAATGTTGTATGTACTTTTTACAAGCATCTCACAAAATTACTCATGTGTTTTTGTGGTTTAATTTTCCTGTCCCTCTATTTTAACCCACTAACTCAATTGATTTTATGTACTCACTGCTTTGTAGAAAGGATTTTTAATTCCTTATTGATTCTTTGAGCTACATTTTGAAAGAATGTCCTTTAACTGTGATTATGAGTCCAAATACATTTAGAAATATTTTCAGAAGTGCCATTTGAAGCACAGATGGAAATTAGAAATTTTGCCTGTCTAGTGTTAAGGTACACAATGATTTTGTGGATTTGTAATTGAAATTTGCAGTCATTATAAATCAGGGAGTTCAGTGTTCTTTGTATTGTAAACTGATAAAGGCAATAGTCTTGGCTATTTTACACTGCTAGTCACCACTACAGTATGTGAGCACATCACTGTATGTTTTAATCAGAAAGAAACATGTTTGGGGGGAATTTTTTCTTTAGGTCAATTTTGTATCCCTGAAGGGATTATCTTCTCCATGCCTGTGAGGTTTCAGGATGGTAGCTGGGAGGTCATAACAGAAACAGAAATTAATGAAGAAACTCAAGAAACTCTGAAGCTTTTAGCCCATGATCTGATACAGGTGATGTCACTTTCCATCTAGTATTATTTCCATTTGACAATCTATGGATGTGTTACAGGGTGCTCTACTCACCACTTGGAATCTCCTCCTCCTAGCTGTTCTGGGGATTAGCACTGCCAGGACAATGCCCCTTCCTGTAATAGAACTCTGGCACTCTCACTCTGTACCGCTCTCTCGCTCCAGCTTCCTCTTCGTGACTCAGTCCTCCAGTCAGGTCACTAAATGGTTCATCTTCTGGATTATCAAATCTTTCCATACCAGTAGTCTTATGCAGTTCCCCAGTGACTGGTTGGGGAACCCAGGCCCACCCACTACTTTGGGTTCCAGTCCAGGGACCTATCTCTAGCAATGGTAGCCTGCTCACTTCCAGACGTGAAGACTCATGTTGCTGTTCCCCAGACTCCTTCCTACATCTTCCTACTTCTCAGCTCTACCTTATGGCTCCCTCCCTCTCTGGATTTACCAGCCCAAACTCCCTCTTCCCCAGGAGTAATTATAGGCTGTGTGACATAGCCTCAAACACACCTCCCTTCTCCCAGGGAATGACAGCAGACTACTCCTCTGTAGCCCCTTTCTGCTGCCAGCTTCCTGGCTTTCTCCTAGCCCCACCTTTTCCTTCTCAGATGGGTGCTGTCATCATTCAGGGGATTACTTAGGCCACCTAATTCCCATCATCTGTGTTTTGGCTCTTTAATTGGCCCTTTCTCAGCCTCATTAAGACCTTCCAGGCTGGTGTGAGGTGAACACCCCATCACAGGCTGTATAATAGTTTTGAATGCTGAGGCCCTCTGCCAGACGAGACCCCTATAAAATGCAGCATTGAATATACAAAAATCTCATAGTGGCATTTGTAAACTAGCATTTATGTATGCAGATTGGGCAACTTTGCAACTGTCTATTAGCATATATTAATAATCGTTAACATGAGCCAGTACAGATTTTGCAACCACAAGTTTGTGTGTTTTGTACTGTGCAGGACAGAAAATTATGCCTTAATTTTCCAGTAGGATTCTGAGTGGATGATTGGACCATTTTGTTTTGGCTGTACCATATTTATGATAGTACCATGGCACACTGACTGTGTGTGCCATATGTACAAATACTGAGGGTTTTTTCAAATATTGAAGGTTTTTTCAAAGCCTAGAATTTCTCATAAAGCACAAAATAAGCTAACAGCAATTTCTTTTCAGTGTGTCATTCACAATAAATTGAAAATTGTTATTAATATTGAATACAAGAGGACTGATCTCAAACACTTCACTTTTAGCATCATTCACTTTTCTTCTCTTTAGTCATGTTAATAGTATGTAGGGGGTATCTCCATCAGAACATTTTAAATTTGTGCTAGAAATTGTAACTGTTGTAAATAATATATGATAATAAAGCTCTCTTTCTCATGTAGGAAAAACAAGTTGCACTAGGAGAAATAACAGAAATGCATCCATATAAAGGTAAAATCATTAGTAGTAAATATTGGTTTAAAGCTGTGTAGTATAACAGAGGACATCAATTAAGATTCTGAAGGGGATTTAAAGAAATGGGTGTGATGACTGGGTTGTATGATTTATTTTTCCTTTGGATTAAAATTCTGTCTTCTGGATTTGTGAAGTTATTTTAAGTGCTAGTATTAAGGGTCCTGATCATACCGTACTGTTGTAATCTCATAGCCCTTAGAGAGTGCAGGACGGGATAGTGGCAGTCATGTTTTGGTTTGTTGATCTTCTAGCATTCAGAGATTATAAATATCATCACCTGAGTTGGGATGTAGGATTTATATCTTGTCATAAATAAGATGAGGAAGACTTTGTAGCACCTTAGAGACTAACCAGTTTATTTCAGCATAAGCTTTTGTGGGCTATAGCCCACTTCATCAGATGCATAGAACGGAACAGAAGTAAAATGTATTTATGTGTGTATATATATATGTATTTGTAAGGTGCTACAAAGTCTTCCTCGTCTTATTTACGGATACAGACTAACACGGCTGCTAATCTTAAACCTATCTTGTTTAATATTGAACATTAAGCCTCTTTCCGTATTGAAATGACTAATTGGAATATACTTTTGCCGTATATCTTGGTTAATGTTTTTGAAGCCACTCTCATATATCACGGGCTCTTTTGGCCTCTTTGTTAACCACCTCCCATTTAAAAAAAAACGGGGAGCGGGGGAACTTCAGATGCAGAAAGGGCTGTTGTAAATGTGAATTTAAATCTTTTCATTTTGATGTTTTTTACAGAAGCTGCATTCAGTGGCTTCAATCTGCTAGCACTTCTAGAAGAGGAAATCTTTCAGACACCCCCAAAGGGTAGGCTAATAAACATGATAGTAGACACAATTAGTTCAGGGAAGTTAAATCCAATATTTCAGTGTTACATCTTGTCAATTCCTCAGGAGGTCCCAATTACAAGAAAGGAGAGAGCTTTTATACCAGCACTAAATTATTGATCCACTTGGTTTCACATAAAGTAAAATTCCACAGTTACCATGACAAAGTTGAAGTGCATAACCACTGTCATAACCATAAAGTAGCCTAAAATTCCTTCTTATCTGTAAGGGGATAAGAAGCTAAGAGAACCTGGTTGGCATCTGACCAAAAGGACCAATGGGGACCAAAGATGCTTTCAGATCTGTGGGAGGGAAGGCTTTTGTTCTGTTTGCCTTTGTGGTTCATTCACTTTGGGAATTTCAAAGGAGCCAGACAGCCTTTTCTTCCCTCCATCTAATTCTATATCAGTCTTTAACCATCACAAATAGTAAGTAATAGCCAGGCAAGGCGTGTTAGCTTGTATTGGTTTCTCACTTGTGAATTTCTCATGCTTAGGGAGATATCCCTGTGTTTTTTCTGTAACTTTAAAACTAAGCAGAGGGGAGTCCTCTGTGGGTTTTTCTTTTAATCTTTTGTAACTCTGTAAAATGCTTCCACACTGATTTTTATACAGGTAAATTGTTTTTTTCTTTTTCTTTAATTAAAATTCTTTTTAAGAATCTGACTGTTTTTTTCCATTGTGTAGATCCAGGGTTTTTGGATCGGGCTCACCTGTAAGGATAGGTGAGGGGTTTATCTCAAGCCTTTCCCAGGAAGGGAGGTGTAGGCGTTAAGGGAATGTGGGGGGAATAGGAGGCTCCAAGTGGCCTTTTCCCTGATTCTTGTTTACACTTGGTGGTGGCAGCCTATCAACCAGACACAGGAGAAACTTGTCTTGGGGAAGTTTTAACCTAAGCTGGTAAAATAAACTTAAGGGGTCTTTTCATGCGGGTCCCCACATCCATACCTTAGGGTTCAGAGTGGGGAGGGAACCCTGACAGCCACATAAACCAGACCCTATCAATACTTACAGAAAATCCAGCATCTCTTCTCTACTTTGGGAGTTTGAGAGATGAGCAGGATTAGTTTGGCAGGACCTGCAAACCACATCACAATGCCATGACAAACTCTTGAGCCTTCCTCAATCTATTTTTCCATCCACAATACAAGGCGAAGTTCTAATCCACCTCTTAGAATTGTAGAATAGCAGGATTGGAAGGGACCTCAGGAGATCATCTAGTCCAACCCCTTGCTCAAAGCAGGGCCCATCCCCCTTTAAATTATCCAACAGATTTTTGCTCTATAACTCTAAATGGCCCCTTCAAGGATTGAACTCACAACCCTGGGTTTAGCAGGCTAATGTTCAAACTACAGAGCTATCCCTCTTCCAATTCTTTACTTCCCACCAGTTTTGCTACTTGGATTCTCTGCCTTGTCACTTCAGGATGATTACATTAGGAAAAAAGAAAGAGCATCCGTTAAATTGAAAATTTCCTGACCTGAAAGCTGTGTTGTCTTGGGGTTTATTCTGTTTTCCCATTTTTTCTCCCCTTCTTTCCAGTTCCGAGTTTTATTTTCTTAGCTACATTCTATGTTCTCTTTTTTCATATTTTTAAACTACAGTTCTCTTTCAATTTTAGTTTTTATTCCTTTCATGTCTCTCTCCCTCTTCCCATATGTCATTTCCCTTTCTCACTAGTCTCTTTCCCTGGATTCTTCTCATTTCCACAGTTTCTCCTCTCTTATTTCTCAGTCCCCCAAATCTCTTTCCTCTTGTTCTCATAATACCTCAGCTATCTCCTTTCCCTTACACAGGTGCTTCTATTTCCCCTGGTCCTAAATTGCTTTCCCTCTCTCAGATTCCTGCTGTTTCAGATCATATCAACTCTCTTTTCCATGAAAACTTTTCCTTTTTCCCATCCACTCTATGGATGCACATACTGGGAAATAGGAAGAGGAATAGGAGTGGTATCTCTGCAGCTCCACACCTCCAGTGAGCACCTGAGTATTTTGGTCTCTCAATGTAGTCCACAGCCCCAGTGATGAACTCTTAACATATGAAGGGCTCAGTGATCTGCACTGGCCACATCCTGGTGCTCTCAGAGATAGACTTCAAGTGAGAACAGGACTCTTCCTGTCTGGCTGCCACCTAGTGCCCTTTGCTGCTCTTTTGCAAAACTTCCTCATCCTTTGTGGCAAGAGAGGGCACCCTGGCAGCTCAGCAGAGCTACAGGCAGTCAGCTAGCCAGCTGTAACCTAAATACTCAATTGCTGGAGAACCCTGAAAGGCAAGTTTCCCTAAGGCTTTGGGGGGTCTTAGAATCAAATCTTCATAGCATCATATTATTCAGATAACAGCAGAACATATCAAAATACCTTTCCTGTCACCCTGCATATTTAAATATGAGGAGATGTGTGTTTTAAAATACAGAGCATTCTATTATTTTGTTTGTTACAGACCTGGACACCTTATCCAATGGCTTACTTCAGCCAGAGACCCAGGAAGGACAAAAAGTCCAAACAACCACTGATGGTAAACTATATGTTCCAGAATATTACAGTTCCTACAACATTTTCCTCATTGATAACTTCGGAAGACTGCTTTACGCAGAAAAACAAAAACAATGCAAATGTGACATTCCCAGACAAGAGGGCAAAGCTTTTTGTGTGCAATCCTGGTCCCAATGAAGTCAATGAGGCCAGAATTTCATCTTATGTTTAATGAGTTTGTTGGCCTACATGGCTACAAACATTAACATCTTCCTTTGTTGTCCAAAATATTCACATTCAGGTTATACTGAACAATGGTATTCACAAAGAAGAAGAAGTATTTCACAGCCCCAAGCTATTGCCTCCACAGGAGACCACATGTAATAAATGACTACTACTTTGTCAGAATATATATAAACAAGAGGAATGGTTAAAGTTAAGCTTTCTTTGTCCTTTCTCCGTGAAAAATTTATGTACCCAATTTTAGGTTTTTTGGTGAAATACATACTTACAGACTCTCACAGATAGCTATGGATACAATAATCCTTTCCTAAAAGCATTCAGTAAATTATGTATAAAATCAATTTCCAATACCTGTAGGTCCCAATGAGAAATTGGTCCTTAGGATGGTCATTCCAATCCAACTGCAAAGTGTTAACTGAAGTTGTCTTATCGCATTCTAATTTAGCACTTGTGAGCATAAAACAAGTCATGCTATCCAAAAGCTCAACTTGACATAAAAGATTTAAAGGTGAAACATAAGACTACACTATCATAACTGATCACATTTTCAAAAATCTCCACATCCTCTTGAAACCCTCCTGGCTAAGCAGAATATCATCAGTATCTTCCTTACGTTCAATACCGCTAAAAAGAAGTAGTTTGTTCCATCAACCAAGAAATTTATGTAAATAAAAACAAATGTTGCCTCTATTACTGTATCCTATTAGGATCTGAACCAAAGTCCAGTTGGAGTCTTTTCCTTGATTTCAATGGGCTATTTTTGGCCTTTAATGAAGAGAAAGAGGCTTATTGAGAAAAAAATACATGTACTGTTTAATATTGATGAGGTCAAAGGGACTCCTCGCTGAAATGCTGAAAGACCCTTCTAATACCTTCTCCTCCTCCTCAATACTATTAGACACAAACCAGGCAAATCAGAGAACGGGCAGAGCATGGAAAATGCAAATTAACTCACTCATGAATGTAAAGCATTGCATTCTCTAATTCTGTTTACTGAAGAAGCTGAAGCTTCTTCCACTGATTTATTTCAGCTAGAGACCCTAGAAGAAGAAAAATTCCAGACTTCCACCAAGGATATGCCAAGAGGCTTAATTAAAAATGACCCTTTATTTGTTCATGGTCAAAAGAATGTCACAATATGCTCTGTCACATTTTCTTATTGCTTGCACTTGTGCCAGATACCTTTTCTTTCAGTTCCTCTCTCTCTCCACATACTGCTTCCCTGTGTACATCATAGTGTGTAAACTGTGAATTTGGTTCTCCATTTAATGAATGCATGTTTTTAACCCACAGATACCTAGAACCATTGCAGCTTTGAAGTTCCTTATAAGCAGAATTATAAACCCTTATATCTAAAACAGTGTGGTCTAGTTGCTAAAAAATTAGATTGAGAGTTCTACTCCTGTGCTCTTACACTGACTCAGTCTGTGGTTTTTGACAAATCACTGAGGCCAGCATTTTCAAAACTGGTCGCTGATTTGGGGTGCCCATCTTTAGACACTGGGGCCTGATTTCCAGAATTTTTGAACACCCATCACTCCTATTGACTTCAGTTAGAATCGTGAATGCTCAGTACTTCTAAAAATCAGACCCAAGAACCCTCAGATTGGGCACCCAAGAACCCAGGGCCCAAAAATCACTGACTGCTTTTGAAGAAATGGGCCTTTCCCTCACTGTATCATCATTTTTTTCCATGTGTAAAATGATGCTTAGCCACATTTATAAAGCATTGTGACTACACAAGTATTAAGTACAGCAGACCCTTGCTAGACATTCGTATATATAGTGCAAATTTGCATATAGTGCGGTCGCGGCCATGGATCCCAAATTCAGTTACTTTAATTAGAATCCATGGTAATGCAGTACCCTCTATAACATGGTCCCCGTGTTAATACGGTACTGCATATGGACCCCAAATCCTGCGTTCTAGCGAGGGTCCGGTGTATTATTATTCTTCACATATTGCCTATTGCAATGCAGGACAGCCTGTTACTAAACATTGTTCAGTATTTAAACTAGACACCTAGCCCCTAAAAATGACTGTCTTCTCAGGAAGTTCTAAGTGCAAATGATATCGATTTATACATTTTAGGACTAAACGTCACAAATCACGTGTTTGGGTAACACATCACATGACGAAAGTCAATCTATTTTATTCAAAGAATGTCAGTTTTTCTGAAGGCTTTTCCATATCTAAGAACCTCTTATGCATTACTGATTGAAAGGTCAAGGCAAGGTCACGAAGGAAGTCTGTGCGAGAAATGGGATCAGAACCCCTATCTACTGAGTCCCTGCCCGGTGCATTAGTCACAGTTAGTCTTCCTCTCTTCATTCAGTTATAATCTGTTCCACATCTCATCTTCTTGAAGCTTCAGCCCTAGTCTACACTACAAACTTATGTCGGTATAACTACGTCACTCAGGGGTGTGGTTTTTCCATTTAGTCCTTTCATTTTGCTTATTATAGAACCTGAAGCTCCACCCGATGAGTTACTTCTGTCAGAGACACTGGAAGAAGAAAAAGTCCAAGTGCCCATAGATGGTAGGCCAAGATGCCTAAATACATTTCTTTTATTGTTCATAATGTTCAAACTGTGGCTCTAACACCCTTTGACACACTTGGATATAAGTCTTCAACTTTTCACAAGGGGGCAGAAATAAAACAGTGGAAAACTTTTTTAAGTAAACAGGATAGCAAAATACCAGGTCTAAATAGTTTGTTCAATCACTGACCCAGTTGGTTTAATTTAAAACAGAATATAAAGATTTATCCATTCAGTTAATGGGAAATGAAGCATAAACAAGCAAAGCAGGTATTAATAGCTTCTCAGTGGGGATTGTTGGTAGCTGAGTGCTTTTGAAAGTCTGGCCACATCATTTAGGTGCCTATCTGGAAGATGACCTTCTTGGAAAGCCTGGCCAATGCATTTTACATGTCCCCTAAAGGAATGTCTATGCAGCATTTGGGATATGTGATTCCCAGCTCAGGTAGACATACATGTACTGGCTACTTTAAGATGGAAATTTCCACAGAGAGCATGATCTGGCTCCTACAGAGCATCAGAAAACCAAGAACAAATAGGGAGAAACTCCAAAAAAAATAACATGTTTTGTAAACCTAAAATATTTTAAATCTGTTTTTACAGATCCCGAAACATCATCTGAGGGCTTAAATCAATCAGAGACCAGTCTGAGCAATCCAGAAAACAATGAAAACCCTTAAATAATTTCTGATCAAGTAAACAACAGCAAGGGTTATGTTGTAGTGCTTGGAATGTATTACTTCTGTGATCTGACAGAGACTGATTCACAACTTTGAACCTTCACAAGTTTTCTTTTGTGGTAGTTATGAAAGAATGTATAGGAACTGGCACATTTTTAAAAAAAACCACACACCACACACACCCCTCATGTTAATTGATTCTACAGGGCTGGAAATTTAAATACAAATTCAATAAATGAAAATGTTAAACTTATTTTATCAATAATTCATTCACATTGCATCTGTTGTATTTTAAAGTAAATATTTAATAGCCTAAGCAAAAATCTTAGGCCAAAATTTTCAAGAATGAGAGCCTAACTTTAAGCCAGGATTTTTAAAAAGGGATGCTTTCTTTTATTTTTTTTTCTGACACCTGTATGTTTAAATTAGTAATATTCATATTGTATTAAAATAAGAAAATGATGCCAGTCTAGCATTAATGTTACATATTTAAAGTGTAGTTTTACTCTGAGAAGTGACAGTAAAAATGGCATCTCTTTGCTCAGCAAATATGACTATATGCACTACAGTAACATACTTGCTCCCTTTGGTGACAAAAATATTCTTAGCTTTACAGAGCCAACAGAACTCAGATGAAATAGAATCTGCATCTTATTCAATCTTGCACAGCCTCAGCAGATTGTTTACGGAGTTACACCTGTGTAAACTCATTGAAGAAAATGTTGCCCAGATTAAGCTGAGTCCCAGTTTGTCTTACAGAAGCTTTATCAAAGATGCTGATACAGAGATTGAAAAAGCACAAAATGATCCTCAGAATCCAGAATGAGGAGAGAGTTAGGAAACAAATATTTTACTTATGTACTGAGCACATTTGACACAAAAATTAGTAATACAACAAACATGGAAGCCATGATATCGACTTTGCAAAGTCACTTTTCAGACTACAACTTCACATAGAACAGAAAAGAATCAGAGAATGGAAAAAACACAGGCATTTAAAAATATTGAGGCGCTAAAGCAATAATTGCCCCTTTTTAAAAAAATTTGTGCTGGAGAAGTCAAGATACAATAAAGAAAAGCACCTTAACTGGACACTGTAGAGTTGCACTGTTGTGCTGCTTATCCTGCCAAGCTTCGTAGGTTTTAAACTCACCCTCTCTTTAGGTGCACTGAGCCAAAAGAGCCTTTAGTGCATCTGTCCAGATATAGCCATAACTTGGCTTCAGTACTGGGGAGCATTAGTGGAGGTCAGTTAGTACTGCTGGCAGCACTATTGGTCCTATCTGAGCAGGGTTATGTAATCAATAGGAATATTCATGTGAATAAGGGTTGCAGCATCTGGCACTTGATAAATTAATGAATCAAAGGGTTATAATGGAAACTTTTATGCAATTTGTAGGAAACTCAGACTGGTTTTGCATATTCAAAGAATAATTTGAAAGGTCCACAAAGTCTTAATTGCTACAAAGTTTGCTCAGCCCAAGGTAATACACAAAACACATTTTCAAGGATTGTTGTCACTTACTAGCGGGGCAGTAAGAGAAAAATTCCATCCATATTTATTACAGAGATAAATGTAGTGGTGCCAAGACCACTCCCTTTATAAAGGGAACAGATTTAAACGAATCGTTACTGAGAGATGGTCTCTGATGCTTTTGGACAAATGCACAACTCCCTTTACAGTCAATGAAAGTTTTGCCAGGGTAAGTACTTCAGGATTTGGCCTTCATTTCTTGGCACAGCCATTGAAAGCATTTTCTTCTTTAATGCAAATTCTGTATCTCTAATCAGCACAGCAAAAGTACGTTTTGCTCTCTGGATTGACTCTAGAAAATATAAGCAATAATAAAATGGAAGGCTTAATACACAGTCAACCCTGTGTGATCAGACAAGCTGTGGTTCTTGACATCCCCGATTCAGTTACCGGGCAACGTGTTATGGTCAGGGCAAGAATTCTCTTTAAGCACAAAATATCATTTCATTGCTTCTTAGTGCCTCATCTTCAAAGAAAGAAAAGTTGATTTTTTTCTTTCATTTTTTCCTCCATTAATGATTATATTCATTCATTCTATTAGTTTTAAAAGGCACTGCTCATATGCATAGGTAAGCAGATGCTTAAGTCCTTGCCCAAATAGACAATCTTTTTTAATAGACAGTCTTAAAAATAAATTAAGTGCCATTGTGCATTCTTAATTTCCTTTTGCTGCGAGGTTTGGAATCAGGATAAACATTTTATTTGTTGCCGATAACAGCAAAAGAGTATTTGAATAAACTCATTTGTGTTCATATGGAGGCTCCATTTGACAAGGAAGGAAACTAAGGTGAATTCTTTAGTTCCCTGCCAGTTGAGATGGACCAAAAGGAGAGAGGAAGTCTTGTGAGTCAAAGGAAAGGGAGCTTATGAGAAAAGTGCTCAAATGGCCGAAAGAAAGGTGGGAGCTTGGGTGTTGGGTGGGATTTGGAAATGGAAGTGAGGAATAGCACAAATGGGAGGAGTGTAATGGAGGCAGCAAGTGAGAGACCTAAGTTTCTTATGGGGGCAACTGTCTCACTGATAGAGGTCTTACTGGAATCAAGAGTCTCCTGGGTGTCTTAAGGAAATCATGTAAGAGTCCGATGATTCCTGGGTCAAGGGTGTTTTATTGGGGATAGGTTTTAGGGAATACATGTGGCTCAAATGTGTTTATCACATTTTCCTCAAACTTTGTAATTATTTTCTCCTTGACTTCAAAGTATTTCTACCAATTTTTAGACCAGACCAATTTTCTAAGCCTAGATTATAGGGTAGTTAAAATCTGACATTTAACAGCCTCTTTGTAAGATATTTGTTCATACATTCTCAGATTTAGAATCTTTTAAGGCATAAATAATTTCCAGTACATACTTTATGAGCTATTATTTAATACTACATATGCAGGAAATGTGTAGAACATGTGAGTTCTGATATACTGCCTGTCAGAATAACTGGAAAAGCTTAATTTTAAAACGTCTTTAAATAAATGAATTTCTCTTGCCAATTTTAGCACATGCATTGCACATACTGTATCATATGGCTGTACTGTAAAATGTATAAGCTTTCTGGTTACACCGACGCTGCTTTACCTAGAGGGTTACATTACCAGTTTGGCTTATTCCTGTCCCTGTTTGAATTGTCAGACTAGTTAGTTGTCACAGGACACTTTGCTTTCTCCCTGAGAGCGAATGACTTCCTCCAGTGTCCATAGCAACATCATGTTTCTCAGCAACCAGGAGATGCTTGTTTGTATTTCTCCATTCTAGAACTACCTCACAGTATAAGAAAAATGGCCCTTTGAAACAAGATCAAGGAGGTTCTCTATTTAATTATTCAGAATATTTATTAATTCTCCTTCTGTGTTTTGACTGCTGAGACAACGTACGCTGTCTTGATCTGAGCCTTTCCTGTGTATTACTATGAGCAGCATTCATTTAAAAGCAAAAAATTTTAGAGTTGTGTCTTTAAATCTGCTTTTAACTACTGAACTGCTTCCACAGTACCTTGTGACTTCCACGCCTTTGGTAGGTAATAGAGAAAGGTAAGAACTGTTACTGTATTTGAGAAAAAATTGTATTTACAATTACAGCATGAGAATAATTCCCTCCCCCCCCAAAAAATAAGAAAATGTTTTATATTGCTATGGCTTCTTCAGAGTATTTAAGTACAGCTCACCCTGAGTATCTCACTTGACTCAATTTTGCCTGACTAAAGACTGCAGGATTGGGCCTATTGATCTACTGTAGCTATCTTTGCCTTCCAGAATCTTAGCTAGCCTATGTTTTTTAAAAAAACAATGCAAGACCCAATTCTGCAAACACACATGTAAATGAGTAACTTTAATGCATGTGACAATTCCCACTAGTTTCGATGGAACATTCATAATGTGTGTGGGTGTGATAATGTAGTAATGCCTTTAAAACACTGAGCCAAATGCATTGCTGATGAATATGGATGCAACTCCACTGACATGAGAACTCCATCCTGCAAGATGCTGAGCACTCTAGTCCAACCCAGCAAAACGCATGAGCACCTATTTCACTTTAAAACACTTGAATAATCCCCTTTACTTCAACAGGACTACAGCTCTACTTAACTTTTAGGGTATGCATAAATCTTTTGGTGGATCAGGCTAAATGTTCAACATCTTGCAGGATCAAGCCTTAATAGATTTGCACTCACTGCATAGCTTCATTGAAGTCAGTGGAACTGTTACCATTTATGTTAATGCCCAATTTTCCGCATGTACCTTTATACACAAAGTCACCTCTTGCTTTATTTTGTATACCTTCGTTGGAAAAAAAGTAAGAGGTAATTAATGTAGCAGGCTGCGTCTATATAAGTCTATATCTTATAAGAAAAGTGTGGCAGCTTTTAGGTAACTTCACCTTTAATAACAACGTATGCCCTGATTCACTGGCATGGACTCTGCTGTTCTGGGGTCCCACTGGGATTTCTCTGGGACTGCACTAGTACATCAGTATACACTTCTGCCCCAGTCCTGGGTGGACTTAAGAAGGTGTATAACCTTCTTTACTGGAGTACATTGAAAATTGGGGCTATCAGAGCTAATAGAGAATCGGGCCCATAAACTGCAATAAGGAAGAAAGAAAAAGAAAAGGAGAATTTTTAGAAAGTGATATTCCTTTCAAAGCAAGAGTTTTGAAAGAATCTATAAATGAAGAAACAAAAATAACTGTAGGTTCCTCTATTTAAAATATTAATGGGGGAGTAACATTGGGACCCAGTCACAGCTTTCACCAAATAAAATGGTAATCAATACATGTATAATAGATATCATTTTTCAGACCCATAATAACTATAGGTCATTGAATTTCTATGCTATGGAATTGGCATACATACTATCATGTTTATTTGATAAGTAGTGGTCAATGGCTCTGAGTACAAAAATGCAATATGATGCAAGTTTGGATAAGTTCAGCTTTAATGTCATATTTACCATTAAGTTTCAGATAATTTCCAACTCTGACTAGGTTACTCATTTCTTGTTCTGTTGAACATGAAGATTTTTCACTAAGCCATATATAATGCTTTTGGAACCTCATAACTGTTCCATTGTGCCCTATGTTGCTAAAGGTGAGTGCATAAATAAAAGAAACTTCAGAGGAATTTTTACAGCAGCTAATAACAGAATTTCTTTTATTGCATTTCTGACATGTCAGATGAGAGTAGGGCTTGAAATCTCCACTGCTCACAATGGTGTAAGGACATCTATTTTCCAGAGCAGGGGTGGGTTACAGAGGTTAGTTGTGTATATGTTTTCTCTTCTACTTTTCCATATTCACCTCTGAAAAGAAATAATGGCACCATCGTTGAAGAATCTTACTCCACTTGGAACAGTCTAAAACGCTGAATTATTAAAGCAAGTGCACTTACTAAGTGGCTAGCAGACTTCAAAACATGCTTTCTCCTCTGGTATTATTTACTCTTGAATGAGTAGTAATGTTCTCCATGTATATTGGATCACTGAATAGCAAAGGATCCCATCGTACCGCATACATGCATTTAAATTACCATTGCTCCTGATTCTCCTCTCACTTCGATTTACAATTACTCCTATTTCACACTGACTGGGAGTGGGGAGTCAGGCCCATTGACCTCAATTTAATGGAATTTATGCACATGGAACTGCACCATGAGGGAGTCCATTTTAAAGGAAAAGCTTGCTTTATGTAATTTTTATTTAATTTCATCTTGTAAATATACCCAGTAAATGATGCAGATTAAGATGTCCAGTTTAAAGAGCTTGTATATATCCTGGCTGGGAGCTGTGATTTAATACCATGTTTTGTTTGGTTATAGGAAGTCCAGTGACATCTGCCTATTCTAAGCCTTTCTGCTATGGATCCAGACCAGCAAGGTAAGTACTATTGTCAGGTGCTTCCCACATTTCACAAGATAATTCCCAGTGTCCAAACTACTGAACTTAAATGGAATTGTTGCAACTTCAGAATCTTTTTGTTATAATGCAGAAGACAAGATCAAATGCTATGGTAGATCAGCGTGTTGCTTTAGATCAGGGGTGAGCAAATTTTTTGGCCCAAGGGCCACATCAGGGTTCAAAATTGTATGGAGGGCTGTGCCTCCCCAAACTGCCTG